>JAJMLE010000013.1:0-258955 GCA_030564055.1 Ogataea mattraensis | reverse complement strand
CTGCTAACTGCCCATGGTACAAGGGATGGCAAAAAGAGACCAAGGCTGGTGTCGTCAAGGGTAAGACCTTGTTGGAGGCCATTGATGCTATTGAGCCACCTTCCAGACCAGTCGAGAAGCCATTGAGATTGCCATTGCAAGATGTCTACAAGATTGGTGGTATCGGTACTGTTCCAGTCGGTAGAGTTGAAACCGGTTGCATCAAGGCCGGTATGGTTGTTACCTTTGCTCCAGCTGGTGTTACCACTGAAGTCAAGTCCGTGGAAATGCACCACGAACAATTGACTGAAGGTCTACCAGGTGACAACGTTGGTTTCAACGTCAAGAACGTCTCCGTCAAGGAAATCAGAAGAGGTAACGTCTGTGGTGACTCCAAGAACGACCCACCTCAAGGTGCTGCTTCTTTCAACGCTCAAGTCATCATCTTGAACCACCCTGGTCAAATTTCTGCTGGTTACTCTCCAGTTTTGGACTGTCACACTGCCCACATTGCTTGTAGATTCGATGAGTTGCTCGAGAAGATTGACAGAAGAACCGGTAAGAAGATGGAAGAGAACCCTAAGTTCGTCAAGTCCGGTGATGCTGCTATCGTCAGAATGATCCCAACCAAGCCAATGTGTGTTGAGACCTTCACTGAGTACCCACCTTTGGGAAGATTTGCCGTCAGAGACATGAGACAAACCGTTGCTGTCGGTGTCATCAAGTCTGTTGATAAGGCTGCTGCCGGTGCCGGTAAGGTTACCAAGGCTGCTCAAAAGGCTGCTAAGAAATAAGCAAATTAAATTAGTGGATGCTGGTTTACCAGTTTTTATTATTTTACTTTGTAATAGCAGACCTTAACTTATAGTATACATGCTTAATCCGAATTCTTTTTGAATTTCTAATACTTGTAAATGTTGAATCATTCATCTTGTTCTCTGGATAATTTAGCCAGTTTTTCTTCCAACTCCTTGACTCTGGTAGAGCTGTCTGAATACGTTTTTTGTCGTGGAACCGGATGTCTAGATTGATGTTGAGAAATACCTCTTGCCTTTTGGAGATTATCATAGACGTTGGACTGAGCCCGTTGTAGAAACCTCGATCCCGCCGGTCCTGTAGGACTAGCTAGAGGATTCGATGAAGAAAGAGTAGATGATGGCGAAGTTGGAGAAGCATTAGCACCAAGGAACGGTGGTTTGGGTGAAACAATCGACGATGGACGTCTTGGAGCTGTTGGAACAACTGAATATTTTCTTTCTCTAAATGCAATCCCCACTTGCCTAACCTTCTTGCTGTTCTCCAAAGAACCTGGATCAACCTCATGAAACCAATTTGTGCTTTCATCGAACTCGTACATGTGCCAATCAACACCAAAAGGTCTGGGTTCAAACACATATACAGTATGCAAAGGAACATCCAAGTCGCCAACAGAGTCTTTGCTCAAGTTCAGAAAATACGCAAGTAGGACCCTGGCCACCACCCGGTGTGTTATTATGAGTAAATGATTGGTCGTTCTCTCCAGTTCTGTGATTAACGGTTTCAATCTGCTGATGACATCTAAGTAGGATTCACCACCAACACCTGGATACCGATAGGTCATTTTACTCTCAAGTCTTGCTTTGAACTCCTCAGGATACTGATCCTGGATTTCTTGATATGTCATTCCATCAAACTTTCCGCTTCCTAGTTCGTCCAGCATTCTCATTTCCTTCACATCGTACTGTTCATCAGAAAAATACTCTGCTGTTTGAACGCTTCGCAACAACATGGATGTAAAAACAGAAAATGAAGGCTCTTCGGGAGGTGGTTTTTTGATTTCGGATTTTGGATAATATTTTTCCATTCTATCCCTAAACTCCTTGAGTTGATTGCTTCTGAACTCCTGCTTTTTATATGACATGAATCTGGCCAATGCTTTAGCAAACTTACGTCCTCTTTCTGTCAAAGGAGAGTCACCACCAATTCTACCGTTAACATTGTCAAACGATTCTCCATGTCTTGCAATGAATATCTGTCTGGCACTGAGATTGAAGTTCAGAAAATAATAGATAATTTGAGAGGCTAGAAAACCTTTAATGTTGCAAGCAATCACCTTGCGTCCAACATCAATCATCTTCACATACTGAAAATTTCGATTTCTTTCCTCCTCTTCATCTATAGTCTCGTATGCTCTTTCATAATTCTTCACTCTTCCCAAGAAATCTTTGATTGCCATCTCCGGATCCATGTTCTTGTAATCCGGACCTTGAAGTTTCAAATGCATGTTGTCGTCCAAAATTGCCTGGTCATTGCAAATGCTTTCCAAAAAAAGTACTTTCAATTGACCATTGCTGCGTTCCATGATCGTATCTAAAACCATTTTTCTTCTCAACTTGGTAGAATTTGTGGCATCAAACACTCCAACACACCCATCACCCTTTAAAAGATAGTCAAGTAAATTTTGTAAGGTTTCTCTCGCCCATTCTTCCCGAAGTCGTATGTTTGCCTCATTGTTGGGTGAGAAGAAGTTAGCATCATGCGTGGTAGTTGCACTTTTGTCAGGTAACGGTGACTGTTCGGGCCCTAAATGTGCAGCTTTTGCCCGACGAGTAGATCCCACATTGAATATTTTGGCATTAATTTGAAGCCAATTCAAATATCGAACCAATTTATTGCTCAAATATGACTTTCCTCGGGCAGGTAATCCTATCATCACCACCACGACTCTTTCACTTGTATTGACAATGGTTCCATTTGGAGAAAGCTTTGATTTGGTTTGGCCAGGTATGTCCAATGTTGTTTTTGCTGGTGCAGGTTCGTTGAATTGATGTTCTACCAATTCCAAATCTGTTGACAACAATCTGTTTCTAGTTGTATTCTGTTTGGTTTGCTCTCCAATCTTGTTGCGATTGTCCTCGTCTTCATCTTCATCCTCACTGAGTGCCAATGGAGACAAAGCAGCCCCGGTGGCAGGAGACGTTGTTCCACTCATTATTGGTGTATCACTCAATGGTCTGCGATTGAACTCAGAGACAGTTTCGGAACTCTGTTGTCCGGGTTTGTGTTCTGGGGTTTTAATCATGTAGTTTTGCAATTGTACGCTCAATGGTTGTTTTTGTTGGTGATGATCATCCTCATCCTCGTCGTCAGATATCACTGCGGACTCAGATTCGTCATGAGCATATTTGTACACCAATGGTGATTGCTCTGTGAATTGAACAGACCGCTGGCTTTGTGACTTCTCTATCGGCACAGACATTGGTGAGATAGGTCGATTCAAGTTAGACATGTTGAAATATTAATTGTACACTTATTTGCTGCTTATCAGCAACTACTTCAAATGCAAACAGATGGGGATGTTCTAGTAGAAACAGAATCCAACGTACCAAACCAAGTTCCCAATTGAATAACAGGTCATGTAATTTATTCAAGATATTTTTTGCCACCAAACTAGACAGTCAACTTTTTGAAACAAAATAGGTTGCTTCTTGTTCTCCTCTCCATTCTACGGGGGAAATAAATAATTTTGTGATTTGGCTTCTCTTTAATTTTTTGACGTGATCTTTTTCTCTGCAGCCGTGTCCGTTCGCTCTTTTAATCTAAGATTCGTAATACATATTCAACAGTGGTGAAGGTGGCAGCACTACATGGAATAGCTCTAAGTAGAGTCGGTCCAATTCCTTTCCAAAACCCAAGTAGGCCGTCTTTCTGCATGATTTCCGCAACAACATTTTTAATCTGGCCTTTATATTTTGACTGCTTGCCAAACATATCACTTTGGATCCGACTTTTAATCACATCCAGCGGATACGAACTGAGCCATAAGGCATCTCCAGCAGCAGCTCCAAATACTAGAAGCTCAGAGGTCGATAACTCTTTCCGCTGGATCTGTTGCAATTTGATTGCTTTTTGAACCAAAAATTCATACGTCAAAAACCAAATCCCATATGCTTGGGCCTCTCTCAGCACAGTGATCCATGAACCTCTGAAAATTCCTTTAAATAACCCACCTCCGCTGTAAATCTTCGCAATTGCATCCTTCGGACCGCTGTACACCTTCTGCTTATCCTTCTGTGTTTGTAAAAGAATCCTAATCTGCTCCACCGGAGCAGTAACCGGAGTATTAACAACTCCGGCAAAAGCTCCTGCTAAATAAAACTGACCGAAAGTCAAGTCCTTTTGAGTCTTATTGTACTTCAGAATCTGTCTTTTGGCTTCATGAAACCCATAGAATTGGAGAGACACACATGCCCCCACTCCGATCAAAGGTGCAAGGGTGCCCTTATAAAAAGCAAGAAGTCCCTCTGTCTTAAGAGTGTCCGTCAATGCCACCAGAGGAGAAGAGTACTGGCCAGTTTGGATTCGCACCTTCACCAAATCAAACGGCTGACCAATCAACACCTGCACTGCTCCTCCAACAAACCCTGCAAACTAAATAATTAGCTACTTCATGAACTTTGACATGTTCCCAAAAAAATTAACGTACTGTATCTTTGGCCTTTCGAGACAAACTATGATCTATTCGGGCCTCTTCTTCTTGCGACATTACCCACCAACACCAAAACCAAGAACAACAACAGCAACTTATTAAATGCAAAAAAACACGCCTTTACTCTTCATATATATATATATATATAGTTTCTTGGAGCTCTCGATGGTGTGCAGTCACGTGACAGATGATAACGAACGCTCTGAGGGGAGTGAATGAGATGGAAAGCCAAACCGCCCAATTACACTATTAAAAGTTACAAAACCTATTTCTTATCATTATCTTCCAACATCTTGGCAACCAGCTCGTCCAAAGGACCATAATCTTTCGGCGATAGCAATTGGAACTCTTTACAGAAGAGAACGAAGTGTTTGAGCGAAGTGTTGAGATGGGTTTGCAACCCAAGCTCATTGATCTCATCAAAATGATGACAGTACATGTGAGCATACACTCTAAACAACCTCTTCATGATGGTTTTCACTAGCGCAGGAAATTGTTTAGGGAAAGGAACTCCCATCTTTGTAGGGAAGATACTATCATCATCCAAGAATCCTTGGATCCACACCATCAAAGCCTCCACGTATCCTGGAGCAGGCATTGACATTGGTTGTTTGCTACTTCTATTCATTGGATCCTGCCACAGATACTCATATTCCTGTGTAGCTATCATCCTTGGACACGTTGTAGGAGAACAAAACTCTGTAATTGTTCCATATAACATGTTAATCTGATTATAAAAATCAACCACATGAACTGCTAACCATTCATTGATATCTTCGTCCTTTGGTAACTTCACTGCCTGTGCTAAAGCAGAGCCAGACCCCAAGGTTTGTTCGGCATAGTTACGGATATCTCTGTGGTTTGTGACTTGTTGTTGGACTTGCTGCGGCTGGACTTGCTGCTGTTTCTGCTGTTGAGTTTGCTGAATTGGTTGCTGCGATGGATATTTCGAAACTGGTGATGAAGGACTGCTATCTGGGTTCCTTCTAAAAGCTCTTGCTGACCGGATGGTTGGGATGGCTGATGTATTGAAATGGTTTTGAAGAAACGACATCTTGCTGATGGACACTTTTTAATGACACTCGCTGCTGAAACAACAAAATCTGGATCGGTTTATGTTGTATAGATTTGTTCTCCAGGCGTATTTCACCTCTGCGTTTGTTAATTGATTAATATTGTTTACATTTTGCCGAAAAAAAACAGGAAGGCACAAGCTCGAATTTGTTCAATATTTTTTTGGTGCAGAGATGCTTGGGTCAATTTGGTTGATCCAACAAGATACAAGAACACATGGGCACTTCTGAAAACGTAACAAAAACCCTCTCTTATAGAAGGTTGACTGTAATAGGGATAGGAAATTAGAACATGTCTGATCTGATAAAGGTTAACGAGTGTGATGTCGCAGATGCTCATGCTCACATTGAGCAGGAGTTGATGTATAAGAAACTTATTGGAGAGCAGCAAGACGTGAGAGATTCGGAGACCGGCAAATATTTGAGACCATGGAAGTTTGAGGTTATGAACGGGTTTTTTAAGCAATCAGATCCTACCACGGATGATCTTATATTTGATTTGATTAAAGAAGATTTTGGACTCGCTCTTGGATCGTGGTCCGAATTGACTGAGAAGTTGAACAAGTTGAATAAAGAGGCCTCTGAAAATGAGACCTACAAAATGATCATTTGTGCTCGTCACGGTCAGGGATACCATAATATGGCTGTTCAAATATTGGGTCTCGAAGCATGGAATGAACACTGGGCACATCAAACTGGAACCACTTTGGAGTCTGGAGAGACAATTGTTTGGGCACCAGATCCATTTCTAACAGATTTGGGTGAAAGACAAGCCGACGAGTTGCACAAGGCCTGGATGAAGCAGATCCAAAACGGATGTCCTATTCCAACCAAGTTTTTCAGTTCTCCATTCACCAGATCTTGCACAACTTTGATCAGAACCTGGAAGGGTATCGCAATCTGTGAAGATGGAGATGACGAGACCAAGCTTTTGGCCGGTAAACGGGCTCATCCTTTAATTTTGGAAGATTTGAGAGAAACAATTGGTCTTCACTTGTGCGATAAACGGTCTCCTAAGGCTGTCATTAGCGAAAGAGTCTCGAAATATGGATTCCGCTTTGAAGAAGGTTTTCAAGAAGAGGACGTTTACTATAAAGATGATTGGAGAGAGTCATTGTGTGAACAGAGTTTGAGGGCAAACATGTTTTTGCAACATGTTTTTGAGAATTGTCGCGATGACACTTATATCAGTTCCACCTCTCATGCAGGAGAAATACGAGCCATCGTCACCGCTCTAGGCCATAGAAAATTTGCTGTTCCAACAGCCGGAACTATTCCCGTTATCGTGAAGGGCACTAGAAGATCCGACTAATTTATCCAGACTTTGATAGATGTTAAATACGCTAATGATAGAAAAATAGAAAAAAAGTCAAATACATCTCAACCAAGTATGTTTAAACAGTTACATAATAACTCAATTCTTTTCCAATAACTCATTGACACCAGCCAAACTCTTCTCTGCATAAAATCTGACATCAACATCCTCGTCAGAAAAGAGCTTTTCAAGGGTAGGTTTGATTTGATTGGCCACTAGAGACCTGTTGTCTGAAATTATCTTCTCAGACACACTGAGCATCGACTTAGCAACGTTAAACCTGATGTTTGGAACCTGATCTTCTTTCAATTCGTCAATGAATGGATATAGTTCAGTGGCCACAACATTGGTGGAAAGCACAGGAATCAAGTTAGTGTAAGCAAACAAGCAAGTGATTCTGCAAATGAAGTTATCAAAATCTTTAGTCTGTTTCTTCAACTGGATTCTTTTCAAAAGTTCCACTTTCGACCATTCTTCTCCGAAGAATTGAGTCAATTTCCGTAGGTTTAAAACGGCAGCCTCTCTGATAGAATAGACAGGATCCCAAAGCCACTCCATACATAACTGTCCAAGTGCCTCATCAAAAAATGCTACTCCCAATTGTTCAGCTAGCAATGGGATCTGTTCTATTATAGCCAATCTGACTCTCCATAATTTATCGTTGGCTAAAGCAGTGATGGCAGGAAGTAAAGACTCAGAAAGTAGTTGAATGCCGATGACCTCGTTCACTAATTGCAATTTGGAAATAATGTTCAACCTGACTTCACTAAATTCATCTTTCAGCATTTCGACAAACACAGGCAATAGATGCTCAATGGTGGCTTCTTTTCCCAAGATTGGAGCAAGACCAGTCACTTCGCTGGCAAGCGCACTTCTAACAGTCTCTGACTCATCCATACTTAGCTGGGAAACCACAGGAACAATCTCGTTCAGAACAATAGTGGAATCGCTCTTGTTGACAAGGCTACAGAAGCCTGGGAGCTGTTTGGAAATGGCTTTTCTCACCTCAGCTTCATTATCTTTCATTAAAGCAATCAGATTTGGAACTAGCTTCAACGTATAAATCTCATCATTAAAATTGACAACCAAGCTCTCAAACCTGTCGGCGACCATGTATCTGACTCTCCAACTTGGATCATGGATCAAGGCAATCAAGCTTTTAAATAGATCTTCATTGTGAGAAGTCTCATTGATTCTTTTCAAAAATGCTAAGATGGCAATTAGCACATCAACAGATAAAAATTTGACTGAATCTTGGTTGTCATTCACCAACGATTCGTACATTGATGTGATCAGATCCCAATGGAACTCGTTTATAGTCTCTGATGTATTGAAATTTTCTGCCAGGGTGTCGATCAATCCAGGAAGGTGTGTTGCCGATGCCTTTCTCACCATTGGAGAGTCATCTTGGATCAATTCTAAATATAGTTTCAAAAGCTCTGCTCTTGTCTCAGAGTCGACTCTGGTGATGGCGCTTTTGAATAGGCCTGTGGCTGCAATGTGCAGTGAGAACCATCTTTCTTTGGCTAATCTTTGGATTAGTAGTATAAAATCTTGCTGGATCTGTGCGTCACTGAACGATTCACTAATTTTGTTTAATGAGTCCACGGCCTTTTCCCTCACAATTGGCTCTTCGCATGCCGCGATTTTCTCTAAAACAGGCATTAGAAGAGTGGCGTACTTGGCACCTCCAACATATGGAACAAATTTACCCAGTTCTTCGGCAGCAATTGCAATCACCTCATCTTCATCTTCAGGTATGACATCCTCTAGAAATGGAATGAGCTCTTTTCTTGTCCTCTCGTCGCCCAATGCAATGGCGATTGTGTCCAACCGTTTCATGGCTTGGACTCTGCTGGCCACATCATCATGCCTGAGCTCATCCATCAACAGAGCAATTGGATACAGCTCCTCTGTAGAAGGGGCATACGTTGGATCTTCCATAATAATGAAATCAATGGGTCTTGATTACTGATTCTCTGTTGTTTATATGAACAGTCTCCACTAAGTCAAATCGGGGGGATCAAAAAAAAAGATCGACAAAATCAGGTTTTCATTCAATCACGCCAAATGAGTATGGGGCGTGGTGTAGAAGATTTTCTTTTTCCAACCTTGTAATTCGTTTCTAATTGAGGAGTTCTCTTGTTCCAGCTTTGACCTCACTTGCTTTTCATGTTACGTCGAAAATTGAGAAACCAATTTTGCCGGTGCAGGGATGTACAGTTGAAACCAAACCTGTGGTGCACTCCAAGGTATACATACTATTTATACGCTAAGAAACACCCTATATTTATACATAACTGATTTTGAATGCCATTCCTAACGTCTCTTTCAACTTGAATAGCAACCAAACCAGAAAATTCCAAACCTGGACACGTTTCCTAGATATGGAGATCAGCAATGAGAGAATGAACACCAGTAGAACACCAGGCCCAATGATACTTTTATAAACATCGGTGTTGTATTTGGCCAAAATTTTGTTAAAAAAACTTATGACAGAATCTGACGTAGTCTTCTTTACCTCACTAGCAGGTCTTCTAGTTTTCTTGACTTGTTTTTTAACTTTCTTGGTCTTCTTGATTGTCGGTTTTTCCTCCGGCTCCATGAAATCCTCCTGTATTTCCTCTTTGCTCGTCTTATCTTCTTGGTTAGTGATCATGGTATCCAAGTTTGTTAAATATTTTTGCACCTTAGCATCGTCGTTGATGAATAGTCGACCTATTAGGTCTCTTGACTTTGCGATTTCGTTTAATTTAGTGAGGACGTGCAACAGATAGAACTCTACTATTTTCTCCTTCTTGTTCTCCTCCACGTTCAAGCCCTCACCATTAGGTAAAATAAAGTTTTGAGTGAGATAGTTTTCAATTTGGTTATTCAATTCGATCAACGAAAACCCGTTGGAAAGTTCAATAATGAAGCACATCAGCACAAGTTCTGGATCTATCCCGACATAATCTCCTTCATATATCTGACCAATTTGCGAGTACAACATTCCATCCAAAAACTTGTCGTGCAACTGGTCACCTGCGAGCTTTTGGGTCACTCTATCACTGGCGTGTTCTTTCAGCTTCAAGTCCACCAAAGATAAATATAACTTGTAGATCTTAATTATCAGCTCGTTGTCCACTTTCTTCTTGTCAAACCCCTTGCTCAGAAAATCCTCAATCAATGGACATATAATATCCCATGCACGCACGAAATTTCTGTTTAAATATTGTTTGATTGCAAGTTGATAATTGTTCTGGTATTTAGTCTGTACGCTGATGTCCACAGTGTACAACTTGCTTTTTTTTGTTCCTAAATCTTTTGGCGATCCTGGAGCCGCCTTCATGTTTCCCACACTGTTCAAGGCTATCTGAGACATCCTGTAGAGGTTTTAATTAACCAGCCAGTTTTTTATCATTTGCTTCTTTCGGTTCATATCTTATCGAGATGTTTTTTAGGCTACAAAAAGAGTCAATGAAAGAAGGGCTGTGCAATCGAAAAAAATCAAAAAAAATCAAAAACCGATGTTGAGTGTCTTGGGATGACATACTTTATTCGAAATAGACCTTACGATACAATGACATCTCACTGTGTGGAGTCAATAGAGCACATTTTAAAATGGGCCTTTGACCATGGAGCCTTTTTCCCTGACATTGAATTCAAACAGGACGAAAATAAGGGAGTTTATGGTACGACTTCCAAAGATCTGGATAACGGTCAATCATTGATTAAAATACCTAAAGAAATTCTAGTTCATCCCGGCTTGGCTCAACAATACTTTGGCTTGCAAGATTCTGGAAACCCGCATTTAATTCTATTACTTGCAAAGCTGAAGTTCGATAAAAATGATACCATTATAGATGGCATCAACATCTCTCAAAAATTTGCCCCTTACATTGATTACTTACCCAAGGATGGTAAATTAATTGGCACACCTTATTTTTGGACAGAGCATGAACAAGAATTACTCAAGGGAACAGATGCCCATGTGATTATGGAACGTCGATTGAGCACAGTTCATGCAGAGTGGACTGAGGTTGTGGATGAGCTTCAACTTGTTCAAGACGTGAAAAAAGGAGCAGAATTGGGTGCTTTTAATACTGAATCATGGACCAGCTTTGCAGCATACTTGTGGGGTTATTCGATTATGACAGCACGGGCCTTTCCTTATGTGTTAGTGAATCCCAAAGTGAAGAACATTAACCAAGGCTTCTTGCTTCCTATTGTTGATCTGTTGAATCATGATCATGGTCACAAAGTCAAGTGGACCTTTGAAGACGATTGTGTGGTTTTCAGTTCACTTGATGAAACCTTGAAAGCTGGTTCAGAGGTATTCAATAACTACGGTCCTAAATCCAACTTAGAACTTCTTTTAGGATATGGCTTTGTGTTGGATAACAATGATTGTGATAGTGTCACCATCACACTTAAGATCGATCAAGACACTATTGAAAATGCCAAAAAGTTTGGTGTTGAATTTCCTGAAGATGCCTCCGATAAAGGTGTGAATTTTAGAATACAGGCTTTGGAGATTCTTCCTGAGAATCTCGTGAGGTTTTTTGCATTCCTACACCAATTGAGTAGTGAACGCGGCCAATACACTTTACGTATGAAACTGGAAGGTTTAGCAAAACTTAAAGAGGTTTTGGAATCAAAGATCGCGGCATTCAAGAACTGGAAACCGGAACTCGGTAATAATATTTCTCCAAAAGTGTTGAAAATTGTCAAGTCTTATAGGGCTGGCCAGCGAATGTTACTTCAAAAAACTGTGGAGCAGATCGACAAAAAGGAGAAGCTACTGCTTCTTGAACACAAACCTCTTTCATTCCAAAAGGCACTTAAGTCAGACGTTCAGTTTGCTAACTCGTTGCTTCTTACTTTTGGTACTAATAATTGCTCAGAGCTAGCTGAAAAGGGACTTTTAGAACAATCGTTATTACTCTGGATAATTCGCAACTCAAACAGGGAAAAGACGTCGGATCCCAGCATATTTCCGGATTTTATTTGCGAAACTTTTGAGGACGTGAAGAAATCCATTCAGATTACAAGGGAGGATGTCTTGGAGTATAAAGATCTCTACAATGCCCTGTTCCCCAGCTTGGCACAGAAAATCCCCGAGGTGTATGCCAGAGGAGATTGGAGTGCAAAGGCTATGATTATTGCAGGTACTGTGGTGGATCGATTGGCCTTCACCAGAAAGGTCAATGGCGAGCTATTCTTGCTTGCAAAGATCGAGGTGTAGAAATGCTTGTATATAGATGGCTGCCATTATCAAAAACGGCGGTCTGTGTGTTCTGTCAAAATATAACATGGTTCTTCAAAGCGAGACAAAAGGTTAACAAGACGAAAAAAAATACACACTGAATAATATAGAGGAAAGTATATCCAAGACTACTCAATCATTTCTTAGCTGCGTACATCTGTGTAATAACTAGGATGTCTAATTTTCAGAACGCGGCACGAATTCCGACGTCACACACTCTCTGGTCACCCCATGACACCGTTAGAGATGCGGCCGAGAGTCTGGGCATCACCAACCAGCTGGGCGAAGAAGTGGCCAAGAACCTGGCGATGGACGTGGAATATCGTATCCACGAAATCTTGGAACAAGCTCTTAAGTTTATGAGACATGGGAAACGTAAGACACTTACAGTTCAGGATATCGATCGGGCACTCAAGGTGCTGAATTTAGAACCTTTGTATGGTTACGACATATCAAGACCCCTTGTGTTCAAACAGGCAATGGTGGGGCCAGGACAAACATTGTACTATGTGGACGATGATGACGTGGAGTTTGAGAAAATTGTCAATCAACCTTTACCTAAAGTTCCTAGATTCACGTCATTTACTGCACACTGGCTGGCCATTGAGGGTGTGCAACCGACGATCCCACAGAATCCAAATCCTAACGAAATCAAACAATTACCTCCTAACCAGCGTGGATCCATGGATAATATGTTAAGTCTGAATAATGACGAGATTACGTTAACAACTAACCCTACTAACGGTATCACCACTATGGAACAGAGCAGTTCGCAAGGGAGAAAGAAGGACTTGGATGTCAAGCCATTGGTCAAGCACATGCTTTCCAAAGAGCTGCAGCTTTATTTTGACAAGGCTGTGGCAGCACTTATGGATGATACAAACGAGCATCTAAAGGCGGCCGCCTTGGAATCCATCGAATCAGATCCAGGTCTTCACCAACTTGTTCCATATTTCATTCAATTTGTGGCCGAGACAATCACACATAATTTGAAAAACACAAACGTTCTCACAACAATGTTGATGGTGATCTATGCTTTGCTCTCCAACAAGTCATTGTTTTTGGATCCCTACATCCACGCTTTGATGCCATGTATCCTGACATTGCTACTCGCAAAGAAGATCGGACCAATTCAGGGCACACCTGAAGAGTTAAAGGGCCATTTCAAAATTAGAGAACTTTCCGCATCTTTATTACAAAAGATAATCAAAGAGTATGGCTCGTCATACACAACTTTGAAACCAAGAATAACCAGAACTTTGCTCAGGGCGTTCCTGAGCAATACTACCAAGAGCTCAGTGGGTACTCAGGTGGGTGCCATGAAGGGTATGAAATCATTAGGAGCCGAGGTCATCAGAATAGTGATGATCGGCAACTTGAAGAGTTGGTCTACAGGAGTTCTGGAAGGTTTGGAGAAAAATGACGAAAATTACAAACTGCTGGTGGGCGGGGTGTTTGATTGTTTGAACTTGTTGGGTGACGACGGTCAGTTAATGTCACAACAGGCCAAGGGTGAAGATGTTAGCATGGAAGATGCTGATTCCAGTGCAAAGTTGGATGATGATCAGGTCACCAAGTTAGAACAACGGATAGGAAAACCTATTGCGGACGAGTTGCTCTTGCGGTCTAATGCTGTAAATCTTTATAACGGTATCTTTTTTGGTGAGCTATAAACTATAGTGTATATTATGGATACTGTAAAAAGTTATTCAAACTTGAGCTGTCTGTTTGTTTTTCTGGACTGGGTTTCCTTGATGGTGTTAAAGTCGTTCGAAGGACGTGTGGATGGATCATAAAAGGGCGACGATTCTGGCATCACTGGGTCTCCAGGCCTTATTGGGGAGGAGTTCAAGCCAGCATGGTTTGAATACAATGGTGTAGGTGGGAGAAACGTGACCTCTGTAATGTTTGGTCTTTGGAAATTCGAATTTGGTGAGATGATTTCTTGATTGGGTTTCTCATGTCTTGCAGACATTTCAGGACTGATGAATGTCTCGACGGCTTTGGAATTAGGCTTATGTTGAAGAACATGCGGGGACGAAAATATAGCTAGCTCATGCTCTTTCAATGGACTCAACGTTTTCTCCGGTGAGTTATTGTTCACTTCTCCAGATGGAGACTCTTCAATAAGGTCATAGTCCTGATGAGAATTGTACCTCTTTTTCTTAATAGGAGTGGCCATGATCTCGGTAACAGATTCACTCTTTCCTGCAGTAAGCTGTTCAACATGCTCTTGATTGGTCCGTTTTTTGCGATGCTGTGTGAATATGGCAGCATCGTAATTGAGCATTTTGCCAGAAGACTGCGATTCTGAAGTGGTCTCGGGTTGTGACTGAGATTGCTGCGATTGGGAGTCGGATAGCGAAACAGCTAGCGATTGCTGCGAAAATGAGGCAGTTCTAACCATATCAAATGTCTTCTTGGACATGTCAATTTTCGATGTCAAACTTGACGTGGTTCTTTTCAGTTTGAATTCCGACATCTCAAAAGAGCTAGCAAGAAGGGAGCTTTTAGATTTTGTGAGTCTTGGCTTAACAACTTCTGTCGGTTTATCCTTTGGTTTTTTAGAAGTTGATGGGCCACGTGATTTGTTGATCAACACTTTCAGCAGCCTGGAATGCGCCTTTTGGAAAAATGGAACAACAGAGCTGACCAAAAACTTGTACGATGAAGCTTCATCTCTAGACGACACTTCCGAAATAGCATCCCAAACACACAGTTTATCGAACAGTGATTTGATATTTGTCTCCAAAGCAGTTTTGTTCAACGGCAGATGAGCTGTCTTGCGCTCTTCGTTGTCTCTCAAATCAGTCGTGAATTGAAGATTTGATGGAACAACAGTACCAATTAAAGTTGGGACCAGTCTTTTTTTACGGCCGACAAGTCGAGGTTTTTTTGGTTTCTGAGCAGGTTTCAAAGATAAACCCGCTTGTTCCTCGTCTTGACCGTCATCCAATAACCTCAAAAGTTCAAGTCCCAGCAAAATCTGCAGCTTGGCCTCTCTCCTCTTCAATTCCATCATGCTTTCGTTAATTTTGTCCTCACTTGAGAAGTCTTGGTTCTGAAGATATGTTAATCTGTATGTAGATTCCTGTTTATCTAAAAGCTGGTTGCTACCGAATGGCTGGCTAGCTGTCCCAACTCTAAATCGTTCATCAAATTCGGCCATCGATCTGATGATGAATTTTGTGATGGTGTCCTTAACAAGTTGTGTGTTCGAATGCGAAAGGATATGGATTCTAGGCAACGCGGTCTTTGCAAAATATTGTAACGGTATAGTATTTTTGTATAAGGATGAAAAATACCGTTCTGAAAGAAATTCAAATGGATCAATATTGGTCAGCTTCGTGGGCGAGTCCACGGTGGCAGCCTTCGAAGAGCGGAGATGTTTGGGCGGATGCATAGAGAATTTGATTAGTGTGATGTCTGTACGCTTTTCCAACTTCGCAGGTTTAAACATGAGCATGTCTCTAAGACCTCCAATTAACCTCACGGGAGTTTGTGGAATCAAGTTGTCATCTATGCTGAATATCATTGTCAATGAATCGAGACTCAGAATTTCTTTCAAATACACTAAAAGCCAGATTGAATGTTCAGAAGTTGGTAGCATAACAGCTAGCTTTGGTCTGCTAAGACTTGTTTTCAAGTCATTTTCGTGTTGAATCTGGACATAAAAGCCGAGGAATACGTTCACCTTTGAAGAATCTATAATCTTCTGCATCACTGTAGGATCCAGGACAATTTGCACCGATCTTTCTGGCGTGCAATGTCTGTGATTCAAATTCTCTTTTGTTAGGTACGACACCAATTTCACGTTCACCTGGACTTGGTTAGTCCTATGATGATCCAATGGGTAAACACCAAATGAAAGCGACGGTAGATGTATCTGTTTTATACCATTCGACGGAGTCATTAAATTCAATACATTCTTTTGATATACTGACAAGGTTTAACAAGATACGCGTTACATTTTACAATAAATAATTTTTTATACCCTTAAGTCTGCACCGTTTTTTTTTCTCCTTAATTAAAAGATAAAAGAAAGTCTTCCAATTTCTCCAAATTGATGCCACCAGTCAACCGATCCGCCGTGTGAAATCATCTGGTCGTTGGAACGCCATTGTTTTTCAAGGAAATCTAGCAGAAGCTCGGTGTTTTTAAAATTCAAATATCCAACACATTTGATCACTTTCTGATAGATCGTCTTGCGATCATCAGAACTGATACAATGTGCTCCAATTGTCAGCAACGGTAAAAGTAAACAATGTTCAAGGATCTCTGTATCTTGCTCAACCGATTCCAAAACTTCACCGTAAAAATTAGACTGGTCCAAAATCACATCAACAAAATGACGGACCATTGCTTGGATCAGATCGTGATCAAATCGTAGTTGCAAGAAAACCCGATAATAATAGATCAGACCTGCATTGGCAAACGAAGCAGAAAATTTCAGCCATGGGGTCAGGGCCAGCTTAGACCACCGATGTAGATCGGTCTCCAATTCTTTCAGTTCATTCATATGCAGGTCTTGTAACGCAGTCGATGCATTTGTGCGGAAATAGTAATGACCAATGTTGGTCATGGCAGTGAGTTTTTCTAGCACGATCAGAAAAGGATCATCTTCTTGTAAGGTACCAAACCAGCAGTCCTTGTTGGCAAATCTGTACCAATACTGGCTTGGCATGAAACTTTTGTCGCCGGCCAAAAAACAATAAGTCAGATCCATCGTATTAAATAGAGACAAAATCCGAGTCGTAAGACCGCTTTGTGTCTGGACCAAAAAGTCCGGCTCTCTCTTTATGACATTGTATAGAATTGCTCTTGCTCCATACAAGTGTTCATTGCAAATGATCGAATTGTCTCTGTTGATCATTCCATCCAAAATCCCCAATAATATACACGAGCAGAATAGATTATCACTAATCTTTTTGTTTGTTTGTTGATCTCTCAAATACTGGGTGAATAATTGAATAGATTCTGATCTCTCGTTCAAAATTTCGCCATAGTCTAATACCATATGACCATTGTTGAACATGTGAAATGAAGACAATGTCAGCACCACTTTGTTCAATAATGGATCTTTGCTGATAAATGACAGGTTGGAGTCACCCAGCGGATTTCTGAGCACATGCAATCGGGGATTCAACACTTTGGTGAAATATATAAGTTGTTGGTCGATAGTTGGAATGAGCGCTGGAGACTGCCAAAACACCGAATCCATAAAACTTCCGGTAGCCAGCTCCATATCTGGGCTATCAGGTATTCCAACAACCGATTCGTATTCCATATCAGATGTTAATTCTAGGCCGACGTCGTCCAAAGGAATGATTTTTCTCTGGTCATGTTCTTGATCTTTCGTTCTAAACTTCTCGGGCTTAAAATTAGGAGGAGGACTTTTCGCTATTATAATTGAAGAGGTTGGCGATTGGACCGGCTTTCGCTGCGTGGTGTTTATTTTGTACACTTTCCCCCATTTCAAATTCACCTTGTCATAATTACAGTCCAAATTGTCCTTCAGACAACGTTTGCAAAATGGTCTATCCAGAGAGCATTTGACCCGTTTTCCCAAGCATTGGTTGCAACTACCTTTCACAGTTCTGACTCTTTTGGTTTTCTTCTGTGTCTGCAAATCCATTTTTAGAGTGTCCTGCCTATAGTCCATTGGCTGAGCCTAGATGGCGTTCATAAGGAACCCCAACACTTTCTATGGGCTTGGGCCAAAATATTACTTAATATTTATCGGATGAGTTGAACAATTTCTGATAAGCATCGCCAGAATCGACGCGTCGAACATTGCATTTTTTTTCACTTCTTCTCCACTGTGTTGGAAACCTCTCTTGAAGAATCTTTTTTGCTTCCTGATTCAGTACTCCACTCCATTTGCTAGCAGCCATGATTTTACGTGCAAGTGGTAGATGCTGTTTGGGTAGACGGTTACCAAATTTGAAGGAGGATAAATTGTTCCATAGCACATTAGCTGCTCATGCAGAAACTCCTCCTCAATCTTTTGGAAAAACCGGAGTCATGAACACAAAGTACCAAAACTTGCATGATCAGTTGAAATATATTTACCATACCACTATGGTTAAAATTCGAGACGACTTGGAGATAGTTAAAGGTCTACGAAGAGAACATCAGCTTGGGCAACGAGGTCCTCCATTAACAAAAAGTGTCCCAAATGAAAGTGTCCTCGAAGAGTCGAAGATCTGGCAAGCATTTTGCAAACTAGACCTGGCCAAAACAATACCAGTTAATTATAAGCTAGAATCTGTTATTTTTGGGGGTATTCCATTTTCGGAGGAAGACGAATTTCCACAAATAGGAATTCAAGATCAAGGACCTACCGACTGGAACTCATACATACAACTGGTTGCCAGTTATAATTATGCACAAGTTCCCGAGATGCGCAAGAAAGCAGATAGTGTTTTTGAAATGGTAATGAGTCTCCAACAAGACGTTCTAACTATAGACACTTATGCTAAATTAATGTTGCATTATTCATGGAGATACGATTTTAACACCATGGAAGACATTTTGACTGCGATTGAAAAAGCAAACCTGAAGCCAAGCATATTACTCTACAACATTATTTTAAAAGCTGCAGTTCGATCAACATCGAAAAATCACGTTAGGAGGTGTATTACATTGCTCAAAAGAATCGATCAACTTGGTCTTCTGCCTGATCATTTGACATGGAACCTTTTGTGTGGAGGAATGCACAATGCGACCGATATCTTCGACTATTTGAAAGAGTTCAATAAGTATGATATTCCTATTTTATGCCGAGGCAGACTTGCCAGAAAGGATATATTGTTTCCTCTTTACGATCAGATTCTTGATCCGTTTGTTGGTATCGACTCCGATACTGCTCAAAATCTAACGGCATTGAGTGTGAAGGATCAATTGTTCAATTTTGGGAAACTTGCACAAACGTTTGACTATGTACAGAGGATCTGTCTTGCTAGTCAGTCTAGCAAAAGCGTTCCTTTTGAGTTGAAGCCAAATTACACAATACTGGCAATTTATGTTGATTACATTCTTTTTGAAATGCAAAACCTTCCGTATGCTCTTGCATTTATCAACTTCATGGAACGAAACAATGATCAATTGTACAACTCACCAGACTCTAAGTGTGAGATTTATGCCATGCTTGCGAAATCGATGATTCATTTCCAAGAGTCTCCTATCTTTAGTTTACTGGCTAGATATTTCTACAAGCAGTCACTTAGAAAAGACGGAACTACTCCCATTGATTCACGAGTTTTAAAGAAACTGGCCGAAATTGGGGAATCTAAGAAATTGAATAGATTTCCTGGAGACAGTGAGACTTTGCACTTCAACATCGAAAGCAGACCCACTCTTGTCGAAACACAGCTGGTTAATAATCTGATTAAAAATCTGAGATGGCCTGGAAATTTCTACACAAGCAGTCCAATATGGAAGTTCGAAGATAATACCACTGCGTTCCGCAAGGCGTGTCGGATGATAGGCCATTTCCAAAACACCAGTGTTGACGGTTCCGAGAATATCAATGTTGAAGCAAGTGATCTTGGTGATTGGCTTGAATCCGAGGTCTATGGCAACTTCAACGGTTGGGACAGTGCATTGTGGAGCTTCACACCCAATGTCGGTCCTCCCGAATAGACAATACGCATTTTACATATAATGATGAATGAAAACCTAATGAGCATTTAAATGTACCTTATAGATTTTGAAAAGCCTTTGGCCCTGCGCGAGACTGCCCAGGAAGTCGTGTACTGGTGCAAAAAGTAGCACGCGTTTTTTCATGAAAAGCACCAAACGAAAAATTTAAAGAGAAAAAAAGGTAAACAAACAGGGAACCTACTAAAACGAGGCTTGCGATTGCTCTTAGGGATTGTATGAACTGAGAATACACATTGAAAGGGGAAGCTTTACTAAAGTGATCGTCTAGCTAACGAAGAAGGCTTTAAATTGCTCGAAGGAAACAGGGAGATTACAACGGCAGCTAATGCAAAATAGTAACCCCTTGAGTCCGAAGCCAACCTTCGGACAGCAACAACAGAATCACAAACAACAGAATCACATACAACTAGGAAAAATGGGTCAGATGACACCGTCCTCAATAAATTCCACTGGATTTCCATTGAATACAAAGAAAAGAGTTCTTTATTCTCCCTCAAGCAACTCTTCGACTCCAAGACCGTCCCACAGGAACCAACCGTTGGGGTACTTTGCTAACGAGTCCCAGTTGGAGAAAGAAAACATTCCAATCCCATCAAAAAGCTCTTCGCCTCCTCTTGTGACAAAAAAGGCAGCTCTTCGAAGAAGTGCTGGCTTTTTAAACCTATCAATAGAAACAAGTCCCGATAAACAATTACATCCATTCAGTAAAAGAGGCGAGGATCAAAGTACACATGTTAACACCAGAAATGATGGAAACAACGCGTATCCAAGCAAAGAAAATGAAATCACCAAATCATTTAATGATTTGTATTTTGATAAGGACGACAACATACAACATACAAACAACATCCACGATGACGCAAAGTTTAACAAACCTTCAAGTGTACATTTATCAAACAAGAAAACAGAAAGCCAGGGTACCTCAAACATTCTGACTCCATTATCGAACAATTCGTCGCCATTTTTAAACCCAAATATGGTGGCCACAAAGAAATCATTAACTGCTTCACGATTCAAAAAGATTTTCACCAGCAGCAGCAACAACCAAAACGGAAACAATGATCAGTCAAACTCTATTCTTGATACCCCTATGAAAGATGTTGCTGCAAGTACTCCTTTTGACATAAAAAGGATGAGTCCAGTCAGTTTGAACGTTAAATGTACTACTTCCTCTATGATGAAGAATTCAATGGACTCACCTTCGAAACAAGGCAAAAGCTCTAAAAAGATAAACAACCAAAAGAGTGGCAACCAAACATACCAAACTCCGTTAGTGAATACTGGGTTCGTCACTCCGGCATCTTTCAAGTCGGTCAAGCCATTGCAAACAGCTTTCACGTCAACCGGTCTACAAAGCAAAAAATCGATTGCTTCCTCCGCAAAGGGTAAAGTAATGCCTGAGACTCCCTGCAAAAAACCACCTCATTCAATGGTGGATGCCAACGGCTCTTTTGGAGGGGCTGCGGGAGGGATCAACATGTCTTTTGGTTCATCGAACAACTCCATGCTCTCATCGAATATAATACCAGAGACTGCTGAACTTGGTGCTTTAGGTGATATAGCACATGCAAATACCAGCACCACGAGTGCATCGTCTCCTGGCTCGGCCAGAATGACTCCAAAGTCTTTGGAAAGAAATGTCAAGAAATCACAAACTAGTGGAGGCTCGACGACGAGCAGTGGCCGGAAGATACCCAGAAGCCAGAAGGCGATTAACACGACAGATTTGGAGAGTTGTATATTGCGTTTTACCAATGAGTTTGATGACTTATACGACGACGACGGCAACAACAGCAGCACCAGTATTTTCAGAGACATCACAAATGATAGCGGATCCCAGACTCCAGCAAGCAGAAGAAGTAACAAGCACTACCAAGAATCAGAAAGCTGCCCTGGCTCTCATCACTCTCAAAACACTTCCTATGGCTCATATCATTCCGATCACTCATATTCAAACAATAAGTTAAATTCGCAGCAGCAATCCGACTATTTTGGTTCGCATCACTCAATTCGCCAAGATTCTATCACGAATGAGGACATGATGGACGAGGATCTTGATTTGGATAACATTGATAATGCTAACTTTGAAGGTTTTTCAGGATTTGGATTGGTTGAAAACTTGCCTCCCACACCAACACGCTTGAGGGCAATGGCAGGAAATGCATATTCGGCAGATTATGCTTCCCAGCACGTGGGAGAAACCCCTACCAAGCATCATAATTGGGGCAAGGGGAAAGCTCCAGGTAGAATCAGCTTGATAACCAACAACTTCAATGGAAACGGTATGCCAATAATGCCTCCTGGTGGCCTTCCAATGATTTCTAACCATAGTCCTAAGACTCCGGTGGATCCTGCATTCAGTCAAACTCTCCAGTCCCAATTTCAAAAGTATGATACCAATGTTCTTGATATGTCTCAAGCAAATTCCTCTACGACTTCACTATCGCAGCAGCAGCAGCAGCTCCTCCTTTCGCAGACAGCAAAAAAGAAAGATTCGATGGATTGTCACTTGATGTCCAAGTTTGGAAATTGTAATTTGATTGGATCCGGAGAATTTTCGATCGTTTATGAAATCCAGTACGAGGGTATCAAGTATGCTGTCAAACGGACCAAAAATCCATTAGGAGGACCAAAAACAAGGCTCCGAAAACTTGAGGAAGTTGAAATACTGAAAACTTTACAAGAAAATTATAAGAAATGCACTACAGAAAGCGAAGATGGGCATTTTCCTGAGGATGGCAGCGATAGCCACGAGTACATCTTGAACCTGATCAACTATTGGGAACATAATTCCTATCTGTACATTATGACCGATTGTTGCGAAAACGGATCCTTGGATAAGTTTTTGGTGGAGAATGGTAAGATTTCGAAGCTAGATGAATGGAGGGTGTGGAAGATTTTGAACGAAATGATGATGGGAATGAAATTTATCCACAAGTGCGGTATTCTGCATTTGGATATGAAACCAGCGAATATTTTTATCACTTTTGAAGGATCTTTAAAGATCGGAGATTTTGGTGTGGCATCAAAGCTTCCTATTCCACCGTTCTTTGATAGAGAAGGTGATCGAGAGTATATCGCTCCAGAAGTCATTTCCAAACATCTTTATGGAAAACCGGCAGATATCTTTTCGTGTGGACTCATCATGGTTGAAATTGCTGCCAACATCATTCTTCCAGACAACGGGACTTCTTGGCAGAAGCTGCGGTCTGGTGATTTGACGGATGCAGGCCGTCTTTCATCAAGTGACTTGACAGACCTAGATGGCTCGATTTTCTCAAGCACCAACACCTACTCCTCAAGCTTGACTAATGCTACCGTTGGACTTGGAACCGGTGCCACAATCTCACCAACAGACTCGACCAAGCTGAGCCAATTGAAACAGAAAATGCGCATTCCAGGATGGGCACCTCCGTGGTTTGCTGATGGTAGTTCGACTTTAGATAAGCTTGTGAGTTGGATGATCGATCCTAATCCCGACCATCGTCCCACTGCGGAGGAAATATTGAAGAGCTTTGAATCTCTTGTGGTGGAGTCCCGTAGAAAAAGTGGGGCTACAATTTACGAAGGTGATTTTGGCCCAAGACCTGACGAAAATGATCTTGCTTTAGAGAGAGAGATGTTGGCAATGGGGTGCACCTACCGCATAGCCAACGTTTACAGCAAGCTAAACGGGATGAAGACTGCAGACAACCGTAAATCTTCGATCGATATGATACTAGAATAAGATGTATAGAAGATGTATTTGTATGATAATGATGACAATTAGAATGAAATAGTGAGACGGTTCAGTTTCTTAGTGTTTCTTTTTTGACTCCAGGCCAGAATTCTGGGCTGTGGTAGCTGGGCTGTGCAATAAATTACCATCCCTGTTTAATTTTTTTCGGGGCACGTTAAATGTAAAAGATGGGGGAAGCAGCCAAGTATATTGAACTCCGTTTCATTGCTACCAATCTGAAAAGCTGTTTGAAGAGACGAAATTGGCTTGAAATGTCGGACTTTGAAATCTTGTCTGTTGACAGCTTCGAAAAAGGAAGTCCAACACCTATATATATGCCCAACACTGATCAAGGCCGATTGACCAACATATCGGGCGAACAAGAGAATGGGCGAGTCCGTAGAAAGAGGAATCGACTTTCTACATCCTGTGCCAATTGTCGAAAGAGAAAAATCAAGTGCGACAGGGCAAAACCAATGTGTGGATCATGTATGCGAAATAACGGAAGAGAAGGATGTTGTATATACAACACAGGTCATCATTTAGTTTTGACTAACGCATACTTTGAGCCTGAAAAATTGCAACTGCACAATACTTGGGGACTTGATATAGGCTCTGACTGCCTTCCCAGTCATGGAGATTTGAAGTTAAGTCCATCCACTTTCCCAGTTATGATGACTAACGAGTTGAATCTTCACAATGATACCGAAAGCTTGAAGACGGAAATACGCTCGATTAAAAAACAATCACAAGTTGATAATCCAGCAACGGCTTTAACTAGTTCTTCAGTTTTGAAGGCAAAATTCAAATCTATCTGTTCACGTCCGCTGCCGCGGATCAAGTTTGCTTATAGGGTCGACAAATCGAATCGCTCGCTATTTATTGGGCCAACATGCTGGAAAACCGCCGTTTTTTGTCAGGAATTTGGATCGAAAATGACACTTCTCCACGCTGAGTTGAAGCTGGACAGGAATTTTGAATCTAATACCCAGCGCATGAGAGCCGCTAGAAAACAGCTGGAGTTTGACTTGGCCCAAGCGAATTCTGCATTTTTCCTTACAGGTCATGAGAACTTGGTGTCCCCTTATGAGGATCTACAGAGTTTTCAGAGACAAGTATTGCTAGATAAGATTGCAGAGACTATTGGAGATTATGAGTTGCTTTTGAAGCTGATCCGCTATCACAATGCAACCAACGTTTTTTGTAGGTGGATTCCAGATTCCGTTATCAACAAAATTCTTGATAAACACTTTTATTGTGATGAGGGAAAACTTCGGATTCGATGCACTAACTTGAAAATTGATCTGGGAAGTATTGCTTTGATCTTGTTAATTCTGCGCATGGCCTCTGCGTACACGAGCACAGCAAGAGGAACTTCCCGACAAAACTTTTTGCTCGAGACCCATGGAATGCTCTACTTCTATGCCGAAAAATTGCTGAGCGACCCGGAAGTTTTATCAAGAACCTCTATTGGGACCCTATTGGCTATGACATTATTGTTTTCCTTTCGCTTGAGATATGATGACTTCTTCCAAATTCACAAATTGAGTCCTTTAGCGGCAACGATTGTGATAATGGGGGCTAATTTGGGTTTACACATGAAAAAGGCAGATATAGAAAAGTGCAAATCTATGAGACTCTGTGCTGATAATGATCTGTATGCCCTATTGACTGATGAGGATTGGAGAAGCATAGGAAACACAATCCAACTGATTGATGCAGAGACAGCGTTCCTTACTGGTTCACCATCACTCGTTGCCAAACAGTTTTGGACGTTGGACAATCCGTCGCTTATGGGTAATCTTTTCAATTCCACTATTAACTTTTATTTGAAAGGGGTTGAATTGAGCAGTTTATTGATATCAGACTCTCCTCCGACCTCTGTGCAAGTCGAGGAGTACCTCACGGAAATTTACAACCACGAAGCTAGCAACATCAAGACTTTTCCACAGATCCAACAATGTATTTACCAAGATGATGACTTCACTCTTTTAGTAGGAATGGCTCATCTTAAACTGAGGTTGAAGCATCTCAATATCAGGTTAACTTTTGCTCAGATGAACTTATACTCTTTGAAGGCTGGCTTTACTTCTGGAGAATTTGCAAAACTTAATCCTGAGGAAAAGAAAGAGTACTTGGAGTTATTTCTTGTGGCTTCCAGAAGAATGCTCAAATCTTCGATTTTGGGTCTATGTCAGATCGGCAAGATTATGGTCGATAATAATAAGAAGAAGAGAGAAATAATATTTTGGTTTTGCACTGATTTGAGAAACGTCATGGTGAGAACTATTGTTTGTATGTGCTTTTGGGTCTTTGATTTTATTGCATTTCAAAAGGGACAACTTCAGCCCGATTATCAGATGGCGCTTGGAGTAACCATTCAACGGTTTAAAAGCATGATTGGAAATTTGAACTCGGCTGCACCCTTAACCATAGATGACTTTGGTATGGAAGCACTTGATGCAATGCTTTATGAGCCAAACGTCTATTCTGATTTTGAATTTTCAGATAATGACAACTACCTTTCTTTGAAAAGAAGGATAATCCGGTTGGTAATTGATCCTCAGCGACTACTAAATTATATCAACGGTTTTTTTTACAACACGTCCAGGACTCAAATCAGTTCTGATACCGCGTTCTTTGCGCTTTACAAATTTGTGTTTCTGCTAGCTAGCTACGCTGTCAAGCACAATGTGACCTTGTCTGAACTCGATATGGATGATTTCAGGATATCATATGCTAATGTCAAACAAAATTGGTTTAATACTTGATTGATGTCTAGTTTTCCTCTTCGGAATGATTTTCAGTGGACGCCTTTCCATCCAGAAACAACGAATTAATGAATTCCACGCCTCCAAATCCAATGTTGCAGTACATAACCACCTTATATGCTTTGACAACCAGTTGAACTAAAGACGAATTGTCACCGTATTGAACTTCTTCCAAAACTGTGTTGACCTCGGTTTCTGAGACAGATCGTGCCCGGATATAGTTCAGAAAGATGAGTTGTCCGGCAATCGATCCAAAGGCTGCCCCAACTCCTCTTATAAAAGCTGCCAAACTGGTCACAATGTTGAGGTCATCTTTTTGCCTTCCTAATTGCGGTATCAGCATTCCTGGAATGATGATCAAACCAAATGAGATTCCAGCGGGGATTTGCAAGCCGAGTTGCTTTGCAAGAGACGAGTTTTCATTCAATATTGAAAGCAGGGAACTGGATATTGGAGCAAGAATACCACCCAGCACTGCAGCGGGTTTGAGCAGATGGTACTTGCCAATGACGAATGCAGATATTGTGGATGTTATTGTCACTGAAATTATCATTGGAAGGAGTCTGACACCCGAAGCAAACTCGTCATTTCGCCTAATGAACTGCAAGTAGTCCGATAGATATACACAATTGATGATGAAATTGGTTTCTCCAAGTAGTAGAAATGACAACAGTTGAAGTATGTGGCCATCAAGCATCCGAAATGGTATGAATGGGTGATTCTCCTCGGTTTCTTTGTATAAATATTCATTCAACAAAAAGAGAGCAAGCAGGCTGGTTCCAAGACATAGGCATACAATGACGACAGCTGAGGACCATTTGAACTTGTTTCCACCAAATGATAGTCCCAGCAAGGATAATGTCAATCCTGCTGTGAGTAAGATCAATCCGTTGATGTTCAGGCCGCGATATAGTTTAAGAGCTTTCAGACGATCTTTAAAAGAGGTGGAAGCCCAGGTTTTTGACCGGTCATTAGTAGGTTTGTAAACAAGCATCAATACCAAAAGACTTACGCCTCCAATAGGAAGATTGATGTAGAAACACCATCTCCAGGTAATGTTTTCACTGAATATTCCTCCGAGGATTGGACCAAGAACTGAACTGACAGCGAAGGAGAGATTAATGATGTTAAAGAACCATCCTCTGTATTTCATGCTAGAAATTTCATTAATGATCAAATAACAAAGTGTAGCTATTCCAGACCCTCCGACTCCTGCAACTACCCTACCTGCGATAAGGGTAGGAAACGTTTTGGACACAGCAGAGATCAGTGAGCCGATTTCAAAAATGACTATAGATGCTATTGTGGCAGGCTTGGTACCAAAGCAAAAGGCAAGTCTACCCCATATGAGCGAGAAAATGGCCACTGGAAGTGTATATGCTGAAATAATCCAGTTTATATCCTGAGATTTAAAAATTCTCTCGAGATTTGGTATAATGGTAACAACGATTGTTTGATCCAAAGCAGAAAGAAACATGATCAGAAAAATAGACACCATACAGAGGATTTGAGAAGGCAGTGGTATTTCTTTTGAAGATGAGTTATGTTCGTTCAGAAACTCATCTTTCGAGCATGACGAGGTTACTGGATTCAACTCATCGATGTCTTCATGAGTGTCTTCGAGATCCGGCTGCTGGTCGCTCAATACTCGATGGATGGAGTCCGAGTAGTAAGAGGGGCCTCTCGAGCGGAGTTCTGAGAGTTCAATTGACATTGACAGGGGTCAGAGAAGTGGATTTCAATGAAATAGAAGCATTTCTCTTCGGTAAATTTGTTGTTTGCGGTTGTACCGAAAACCCCAGATTCTGTGCACTGCCTGCTAAAAAACGAGTGAAACAAAAAATGAAAAACAAGGGACCTCAGCACAGCCAAGGGCAAATTCTTAGTCTACACGAAGGACAAAAAATAGAGGTAGTTATCGATAAACAAATAGAGCTGATTTTGCATTATCGTTCCTTGAGTTTTCAAACATAACCCAGCTCAATTGGGGATTGGAATTAAGTTGGAGATGTCAGTGAATAGTCGCAAAAGAACGGAAGATAGTCTTTCTTCGTCAGAATCTCCACCAAGCGTGGGAGGGACCGAGGAGCGTTCGAAGTCCGATAGAAATCAGGAACAGAGAAAACGAAACAGACCTTCATTTGTTTGTATGAATTGCAAGAAAAAGAAAATAAGGTGTGACAGAAAACTACCTTGTTCCAATTGTCTGAAGTCGCATTTAGCAGACACTTGCCATTATCGGAACCCATCTTTACGCCATCTTTTGGGTCCGGACGGGTCCAGAATGGTCCTGGACCAGTCTGGTAGAACAACATTGGGACAAAATATCGACTCGCAGATCCAACCCTACACATTTAATCAATCGAACACATATCCTTCCTACCAAACTCCTACACAACTGTTTAATTTCAGTCAACCTTCAAATATGGACGGTTCCTTGAAAACCGATGTGGAACTTTTAAAATCTCAAATAATGAAACTCGAAATGGCTTTATCTAATGGCACGAATTATAATGGCATGTCACAATCGGATTCGACTTATAACGATGGTGAAATCTCAGTGCTGGATTTGAAGTCTGAGAAAATCAAGTTAAACAGTCTTCTGTTCAAAAAAGAACGACTGTTACATTTTGGATTTGCTTCTATGCGAACTACATTTGCACATCAGAAATGGCTGGGTGCATTTTTGTTCCAAGTCAGTGATCTTATGGATGCCGAGAGAAATGCATGGAAAGCTAAGCACGTCAAGCAGCCTGTAAGAAAATTGACTCCTGCGCTAGCAGAGGAAGAATCTTTGATTGAAAGAATCGAGACAAGCCTGATCCCATACTACGAGGCTCTGTTAGAGCGGATTGCATACTTCGATAAACATCTGAATTCTTTATTATTGAACGAAATGGTGGATATCAATCTAATCAACTCGTACTTTAATTCGTTCTTCAAACGAGACGCATCAGGCAAGGTTCATTTCATTAAACCTGATAAACCTTACCTCTATGCAAATTTGGCCCTTGTTGTGGCTGTTGTCAAGTCAAGTTTATTATTCAGTCAGACGGACTGGGATACGGGAGAAGATGCCCGGGAGAAATATGACGACGTTAATTTCGAATACAAAATGGAAGATCCATACAACAATCTCAATAATATTGCTGTTGAGGCTTTGTCACTTTCGAAATATATTAAGAAGCAGTCTTTAACAGCACTGCTTACTATTCTACTTCTACGAATGAACATTTATATGTACAGCAACAGTGAAGGTGATGGTGGAGACGATTCTAATTCATATCCATATTTTCAATATGCACTCAACATGGCCTATCAAATGGGTTTCCATCGATCGTTGACCTCTATCACTGCTATCTCTACAAAGAAAGTCTTAGGTTCCACGTTCCCTCATTCTGCGGAACTCTGGAAGAATATTTGGGGTTATTTGAGGTTTTGTGATGCATACAGCTCGCTTTCAATAGGGTCTCCATTGCTTATTGATGATCGATTTAGCGATAACCGATTAGAGCCCGACAAAATGCAGTTCCGCAAAAGTGGAATTGACGAAGTGCTCGTCCATGCCACCAATGTTCTTCGCGAGGTGGCCACTGCATTCAACTCACTAGAGCCCATGAGTCTCAACGACATGATCAAGATGGTTCGAAAGCTGGTGGCCTTCAATGCTAATCTTGAATCTTTCCGAACACTTATGGAATCCGAAAATGAAATGCTACTCCATGTCGCCGCAGCCAAAGTAGCTTTAAAGTTGTACGTGTTGGACATGGTTCAAGGAATTTGTACCAACATGAGGCTCGTTATTTCCAATCATAAGTTACTGGAACAGGAACTTAAAAGCCGAAAACTGACATACGAGGAGATCAGACAACTTGAACAATTAGATCAAAAGCTTTTTTATGCAATTTTGAAATGCACTATCGCCAACTCCACCCTTGTCAAGACTGTTGCCAGCGGGCGTTCTGCATTCAGTCGCCAGGCCAAGTTTATCACGCTCTTCAAACCAATCTTCAAGAAATGTTTAATTCGCTCTTATACATGCTTTGGGAGCATTGTCTTTCAATCGGAAAAACGCACCCAACCAACACAGATGTTTCACTTCGAAGATATAGATTACAACGATGTCGAGATGAGTCTCAACCAGCATTTCGATCCTTCGAGCGTCGAGACGATGGGTCCATTAATGGATAGTTTTTTAAAACCCAAGCAGGTTATCAGATTTTTGTGCGAGTACTACAGACTTGCAATCGAAGTTCCTTTTATCGTTAACGATTACGGTTTCTTCATCACCCTCAAACTGACGCTAATGCTATGTTTCTTTGTCGAGTCATCAAGCCGTGTATTATTACAGCGCGAGAAATCTAGCACTCGAACTAAAGAAGCTACGATGTTGGATCTTGCGCAAGTTGTCAAGGAGACCCGGGAATCTGTGTCCAAGTACCTCAAGACAGGAGAAATCGATAAAGATATACCATTTTTCCAAGATCGAGAAAAACTCGACAATTTCATTGATACCATCTTTGAAAACGATGTGCATCTTGATTGGTTCAATAGCGAGGCAGAGATGGCAAGGCCAGAGCAAGGTGAGTCGGTGCGACCAATTTCACATGATACGGTTCCGGGTTGTCCGATCGATGCAGCAGCAGCAGCAGCAACAGATCCTTCGCAGCCACCAGACTTCATTAATCGGATGTTTGCCAATGTAATACCCGATGATGAAGATTACAAGTCGACAGGTTCCTACCAACTCTTCTTTTGATTATATTACTAGGTCTAATCTGCAATTATGCGGCTGTGTTCGACTCAGTTAAATCGACGGGACGTCGCACAGCCTTGCTTGTTGTGGTTTCCAAAAAAAAAATTTGTTTTTCTTGTTGTTTTTCGCTTTTGTACTGTGACGTCACAAACTGCATGGGGCATTTTGATCAGCCAGTCAAACGTTTTCGGGGGGGATGAAAAATCCCTCACGCAAAAGCTGAAAGTGGTTAATTGGGTGGCCGGATTAGCCTTTGGCAGTGACGCAGAGCATAATGAAACTGTTGTATTGGGAAGCAAAGAAGCCAGAAACAGTTCTCCGGTAGCAATGTAGGTGGAATGAATCGAACTGAAGTTAGCCGATAGGCAGAACGGCTGGGCCGAGTGATATCACAAACTGGAGTTTTTTCCCATAATAGGGCCGCATGCGGTCTGTGGTGGGGAGGCGGCAGGAAAAGAAGGATGGCAGCCGTGGACAATAAGGGTGGCGGGAGCCGGCTAGTGCTACGCCATCGGGGTGGACGGGCCGCGAGTCGTGTGGTTTCTTGCCCGGTCAAATTCCTGGGGGAAAAATTTTTTGCGAGACATTTGCTGAAGAACAAGGGAGACCCATAAAGATATAAAAGGGGAGGATCATGTGAGGAAATTAGTGGGTGCAATTTTATTGATTATTTGTTGAATGACTAAAACATTGTAATAACTGGGTGTTTGAGGGGCCGGTTATTGCAAATTGTTGCGCGTAGAGCAAGCGCAGTGAAGTGTTGTTTGCTTGTTGGCGTTTAAAGTCCAACTCAATATTATGCCTGAAACCCAAGAAAATAGCAAATCGGTAGAGGCTCCGACTTTTGAGCAAATCAAAAGAGCGACCTCAATATCTTTTGACGAAAACAGCCCATCGATGGCCACTAAGAAAAACCCTGGAAGGCAGCCATCGCAGCAAAAAATGGCAGACGATTCGCCTGCTGTGTTGGCCATGTCTAATTTGAGGTGTCCTTCTCCGCCACCTATTTTACAACACCCAGTGACTTATCCAAGTTTACCAGCTTCACCAACTTCTGCTGTACAAGGAAGTGCCACACCTCAAGAAGGTTTAGGTTCGCCTGCCGTTGCACCCTTACCTGGTTTGAAGGTTGAGTCGCCAAATTCAGTTTCATTTTCAGGAACTGCATCACCGGCAAGAGAAACAATTCCTGCCGGTGGTGCGCTTTTAAAGCATAAAGAACAACCAGCGCTGGTTTCAAAACTCACCGAAAGCTTGAAGAATGCCAATCCTGTGTCCGACGATAGTGGCTCGCCGGCATCGCCAATTATAGAGAGCGCGCTCGAAGACAGCAATTTGGCCATGCCAGTTCCTCAACATCAGAGAGCTACCTCCATGCATGCACATTTCTATGTGGAGGATACTCTTAAACATCCGGCCGCTAGATCCCGTTCAAGTTCGACATCATCGGCAGACCCAGATTCTCATCATCAGTCTTCAGTGCCTTTTCCACATAGTAGTCAACCTGCTGGCACAGTGAGCTCTGCAGCAATGGCTACCACCTCCAACCAATCGACTAACGTGGATTCAAGGTTACCTCAAGATGACGGCAAATTACACATTCTTTTTGGAGCCTGCGGTTCTGTGTCAATTAAAAAGACTAGACTCATAATCAATAAACTGGAGCAAATTTATAAAAACAAGGTTTCTATTCAATTGATACTAACCAAAGCAGCTGAGCATTTCGTCTCTAGAGGAGAGTTTCCAAGCAATGTCCAAATCTGGAGAGACAAAGATGAGTGGACGACTTGGAGCGCTCGTACAGATCCAGTTTTACATATCGAGTTGAGAAGATGGGCCGATATTTTAATTATTGCTCCGCTTACGGCAAATACACTCTCAAAAATTGCCATGGGACTTTGTGACAATCTGTTAACAAACGTGGTGAGGGCTTGGAATACCCAGTATCCTATTGTTCTCGCCCCTGCGATGGTTTCATTTGCTTACACGTCGGCGGTGACTAAACGTCATGCCAAGACAATTAAAGAAGATATGAAATGGATTGAAATACTAAAACCTACTGAAAAGGTGGTCAGTAGCTATGGTGAGATTGGTATGGGTGGTATGATGGACTGGAATGAAATTGTTGACAAGATTGTCCAGAAATTAGGTGGTTATCCTGATGATGATGATGAAGAGGAAGAGGAGGATGACGATGATGATGATGCAAAAAGTGAGGAAGAGCAGGATGACGATTTTGATGACGACGATGATGATAATGGAGATGTAACTGGAGATCCCAATGATCCTCCATTAATCAGTGGCATGCGAAAACTGACAGTGGCTGAGGAGGATGAGATCACCGAGGCTTTAGAAAAGGCAGGGAAACCAAACTGAAAGGAATCGACAGATTTGTCTCTTACTTTTACAAAGCACGTTCTTCATTCAAACCAATAACTACAGCATTCGAACTTCTTAAGCTTTCCTTGATTTTTTTTGGATTGAGTGGTGGGCCGACTAAAGACTTATTGAAGCAGCTTGATTTCAGTTGACGGGTCTATCTTGTATTGTTGATTGTGTATATTAGAAACGATTTTTAATAAAGAGACGACGACCGCTTAGTATTTGGTGTAGAGTTGCTATAACCAAAATGCACGCATTTTTTTCTCCTTTCTTCTCTGCTTACCTAAGCATAAAGTTTTTTTTTCCTTTTGCTAATTTTCTGCCCTGTTTTATGAAAAAATACAAAATGAAGGAGAAGTTGGAGAAAAGGGGTGGAGAGGGATATATTTGAGAGAAACAGGATTTTTTTAATCAACACAGATATTGCGAATTAGTAGATCATTCTATGGAGGTTATTCAAGGGTATTTATTTGTATAAGAAAGACAAGTTTCCACGGTCTTGATCATAACTTTTCATTGTTGATATCGAAAAAGAAGGCCAAGGGACATTCAACACATGGCACAAATAATCCCGTACCAATCAAATGGACGGCCAATAAGCGACCAGAAATATTTCAAGACTAATGCAGTCCTAATAGTGATTTACTTAACAACCAGGGCAATTGAGAATGGCGAACTGGAAGAAGGAAACACAATGAACGATGGATCCCTGTTAGCACTGGTGAAGAGCATTTTGAACCAACTGCCAATTTCCAAACTGATTTACTTTCTGAATGTGACTGGCTCACTTGCCGAAGTCTTAATTCCTATTGTGTTTGAAATTATAAGTCGGTTTCAAGTGATCAAGCTGGTTGACGATCATGCAACAGACGACAATGAATTGGAATCTGGTTCTTTTGAGTTACAACTTTTGAAAAATACTTGCAAGTCGTATATCAAACAGAAACTTCCGTGCTTCCAAACTATAGAAGTTTGTGGTGTGAAGTTTGACGATTTCGTGCTTTCTGAATTCTGTCCAACTTTGAAGATCCATGCTTCCGTGCTGGAAAATTATAGAAGCGTGTTTTCAAAGATCACTGGATTAAAAGCATCCGACCCTGAAGAATTGAAACTTATACAGCGAGAGAATCTTATTGGGATTAACCATTTGGAACTGCTTGGAAATGTGGTCGATCTTGCTAAATTCCCAAAGTTGACTTCGGGTTTTACAAATTTAGAAAAACTCTCCTATAGAGATCGGATATTGGACGACGCAAATACTGACAGCTTGGTCACTTGCCCAAATGAGGGAGCTACCGAGTATTGCTTATCTTTCAGCGATCAGTTTGGATATGACATTTTTCATAAGTTTGGAGTGACCAATTTCAAAGAGCTGAACCTGAACTTTACAAACGGTGTCTTCACTTTTGTGGACATCAACTACGTTTTCGCCAGTCTGTCCAATCTTGAAAGTTTGACCATAAATGGAATACTGAACCATAATCATTGTTTACTTTCGATCGATTCTAAAAACGAAAATGTGAGACGTTTCAACGTGACAAGAGGGGATTTCATGAACTGCAATTTTTCAAGACTGACAAGGTTACAAGAAGTCGTCTTACTGGATTGCCGTGTGAGTGCAAAGGATTTGAATTCCATGTCTGGCTTAAAGCACCTTTCCAAAATAGTATTAATCAATTGTGGCATATCCTGGGATCACCTAATTGAATTACCACCAAATTTGAAAAAACTTGCTATCCACAACAATGACTACGAAAAATGCAAAAACCTGGTTTTTCCAATCTACTCTGAGCACGCTAGTGATGGAGATCTTCAACAGGTTTTGAGTCTCGATGTGAACTCTTTTCAATTTGCTATTGAACATTCTGTGCTGAGTACTTTAGGAATATGCAAGCTTGAAAAAACCGATATCCAGCTACCAGATACTCGAGCAAAGGGGCATGTTGAATTTTTGCTTGTTCCCAACTTTGATTCTTTGGATTTCAAGAAAACCAATATAGAACAGCTCAAGGATGTTGATTTGTTTTCATTCAAGCTATATGCATTCGGAAACACGTTTCAAAAGCCAATGAACCTTCCCGATAATATCAAATGTGACTTTAAATACATCAATTTGAATCACTTAACTGATCAATTTGCCAATAAGGAAATACCTGCAGTTTATGAAGCGTCAATCATAAGTGCATCCTCTCAAATGGAGTCTGAAGATGCAGAGGTAGCAATTGACGATTACTCAGAATCGGACGTTGAAGACATGGTGTTTGATAACACTTCTCTCCATGCCTCTCGTGAACACAAGGTGAAAGCTACCTACGATGATAATTCTGATTCTTATGATGATTACGAAGAACTAGATGGTGGAGAGAACACTGGAGATGACGTTTTGAAAAAGACGATTTTGATCAAGAACGTGATTTCTTCAAAAAACATTAAACCCTCGAATAATCCTGAGGACCCAGATAAACCTTTCGAGTGTGAATTTTGTCCGAAGGCGTTCAAGCGCAAAGAACACCTCAGAAGACACTCATTAACCCACACTAACTATAGGCCTCATACTTGCTCTAATTGTGGAAGAGGATTCAGGAGATCTGACAATTTGAAGAACCATAAGCGTAGGTGCTTGACATCTGGAAAAGTTGGTGGAACCGGATATAAGTTACGTGACGATCCGAATAGACTTGATTCAATTGAGATTGAGAAAGTGAAAAAAATGGAACAAATGAAGAAGATTCGGCTGAAAAAGATGAAGGAGATGGGAAAGAGCATTAAGCTTTCTGAACTTTCGGGCGATATGACTCTGCAGAGTCCCTTTGATAGTACCAAAAGATTGCAACGCAAACTGTCTAGCAGCATGGAAAGTTCTCGACCATCGACCGGTGAATTTGCTGATGAGGACGAAGAAGATGATGTGTTTGACGGTGAGGAAAATTATGGCCGCGAGAATATGGGCAAGATGACAAACCAGACCCCACCTTCGAGCTCTAGGTTGGAAACCCAAAGCCCGCCTACATCTTCAAGTGGACGCTTGAGTGCTTCTTCTTTGAAAACTTTGAAAGCAAAAGATGCATTTGTTCGTGTTGGCAATGCTTTGAAACTGAAGAAGAGCTATGTTTTACAGCAGATGCCACTCAATATGAAACCGAAGGATGAAACAGCTGATGATGGTATTTCTGTGTTAGCAGTTGAGGCAAGGACAAAAAGCGGGAGGTCTGTCAAGGTTCCTGGCCGGCTAAGAATTGGTAGCCAGCCTGAAGCAGTGCGTGACAGCGGTGAAGTTGAAGAGTCAGACACTTTTTGGAATGAATCGGAGGATGAGAACGCTGAGGCATATGAAGATGGTGAAAATGAAAATGAGAACGACTTTGAGGCCGTGGCTTCAGACGAGGTTAGATCTTCTATCAAACTTCAAGTCAACACAGAATTTTCAAGGTGTGAGCTGCTTCCTGACAATACATACAGGTGCTCTAAATGTAAAAAGCTATTCACCAAGAGGGGTAACTTACGAAGACATTTAGTGATCCACTTCAATCTGAAACCTTATGCTTGTGACTGTGGGAAATCCTTCAAAAGATCGGACAATTACAAAAAACATATGGGTAGATGCAAAAGCATGGCTAAGAGACGCAAGGTCAGTGAAGCTGAGTCTACGGAAAATCTTACTCTAGAAGCAGGTCCAATGTCTGCTCTTGCCCCGTCAAGAAGAGGAAGACCTCCTAAATCCACCCCACTAGGTTCGATAATTTTGCTTCCAAATAGTCCCTCTCAAAGTTCTTTGCCCTCTGTTCAAGGTGCTGTTATGAAAAATGAGGGAGATAATACACATTTACTTTCAGAAGGAAGCGATGGGGAAAGTCTTGACGAGGAAAATTCGAAAACAGAGGAAAGACATTTTGAATGTGGTTTTTGCAAGAAGAAATTCAAGCGGAAGTACCACTTGAACAGACATTTGATAGTTCATCAGAACAATAATGAGAAGCCATACTCTTGCAACAATTGCGGAAGTTCATTCAAAAGGAGCGATTTATTGGAAAAGCACATGTTGAAAAACAAGTGTAAATCTATTGCTAGTCAATAGACGTTTGGAAAAAGGACTTACTAATTTTTGTTTAAAAATAGGACAAATGCTAATATAAAGAATGCCAATGATTGCGGTGTAGTGTACGGCAGCTGTAACAAACAAATGTCTCCCAAAATCTGGCCCCGTTTTTTGTTTACACTGCCCGGAGCCAATATTGAAAAAAAAATATATTCTTGGGCTCTGTTAGCTGCTCCCAGCGGAACTTGGCTAGATGATTCCTGCTCCCGGCCTCATTAACATGTCAAGTAAAGTCTTTTGGGAAGCTTGTGAGGGCAGTGATTCGTCTGGGGAAGTATTCTTCAAATCATTCTTGAGTAGTTAGATTATTTCTGTAGCTAGTTTCGGTTACCTGTTTGCTTAGTCAGCTGAAGCTGGCCGTGGTGGTAGGCAGCAAACTTGCTTATCGATTGAAAAATAAAATTCAGACTCAAAACTACCGATGGTTGATCATCAAAGCGTGTCGACCCTTTGGAATTGACCGTTAGTATATGTTTAGAAATAATCATCTGATACTGAATCAGGTTAAGCAAAGAACAAGTCATTTGTTTGTCCGCAAGATGCACGTTGATTATTTGCCAATGAGATGGAAATCTGGTGACAATTACTGTTACATATTGTCAGACGATGAGACTAAGAAGTCTTGGTTGATCGACCCAGCATACCCAGCTGAAATCCTTGATTATTTGACCCAGCAAAACAAGACGGAAATTTCTGCAATTGTCAACACACACCATCACTACGATCATTCTGGTGGTAATGCAGAGCTCCTCAAAACCGAATACAAGAATCTCCCAGTGATAGCCGGTAAGGATTCTCCGAAAGTGACTTATACCCCATCAGATGGTGAAGTTATTCAATTGGGTAAGAACATCGAAATAACTGCTATTACCACTCCCTGTCACACACAAGACTCCATTTGTTATTATGCCAATGATCTCAAAACTGGAGAAAAAGCCGTCTTCACCGGAGACACTCTTTTCATTTCTGGCTGTGGTAGATTTTTTGAAGGTGTTGGTGCCGACATGAAAGTGGCTTTGGAAAAACTCATGGCTCTTCCTGACAGCACCAAGGTGTATCCAGGCCATGAATACACTCAGTCTAATGTTAAATTTTCAAAGACCGTCTTGGGCAAGAAGAACGCTGCATTGAACAAATTGGAAGAGTATTGTACAAAGCACGAAGTCACTACTGGTTGCTTCACCATCGGTGACGAAAAATTGTTCAATCCTTTTGTCAGATTGACAGACCCTGAGGTTCTGAAAGCAACAACGGAATCTGAACCTGTCAAGGTGATGGATAAACTCAGAGCGATGAAAAATATCTTTTAATCAAAGGGTCTCTAATATATTTATTAAGTTTTCCACACCAGTGACCAATTCCTCATCATATCCTTCACCTGGTACATATTTTGCATGCGCCATGTCAATAAATTTCAACGTACTCAAAATTTCTGACTCAGCTTCAACTTCCTCGTCTTGGTCGTCATCTTCTGCGTCAAATTGCAGTTCCTTGATTATAGGATCTTGATATTTGAGTTTTCTCCATCTTTCTATGTCGTTTTCGAAAACAAACAAAAGAGATCCTGATACTATTCGAACCTCCTGGTCTAGTAGACAATTGTAGAGTAATTGTAACCGGATGAGAAAGTTGCTAATTATTTGGTCTTGGACTTTTTTGTCCAGTTCGTTGTGTCTAAAATATACTTCCAGTCCTTCTTTCACTGTTTCCTTCGTTAACTTTCTGCCAAAAAATTTATTAAAGCACAGATATCCTTCCTCATCTACCTTCATGACATCTATCATCTCGATCCCGGTGACCTCTGGTACAGGTAGCTGTCCTCTTCCAGGTATTTTCATGCCACAGATCCTAAAGCTCAAAGTCCCACTGGTCGTTTCCTTCGACACTTTCTTCATTCGCTCCACTTTGTCAATGCTAGCAGATTGGTCATATAATTTGGAACCCAATTTGATATCTAATATGCTGGGCCTTTTGAACCCACAGCATATATTTTCCAGCACTAGATATTGCTTCTGCGGAGAAACTTCATTGTTGCTCTCAGAGTGAAATTCTCTAGCCACATCAGGCTGCTTTTCCCAAACCTCTTTAGTCACTCCAGGAACCATGGCTCCGTAATATAGCGGCATCCAATGGTACAACTTTGACCCCAGATCTACCTCCCCATCTACCTGCATTAGAGTCTGCGTTTTGTTATAAAACTCGACTTCCTGTAAATTAGTCGGCTTGACAAAAATCGATCCATCCACTGAGCGCATAGATCCTTCGTGACCTGCAGCCGTATGTTCAAATGGTATGAAGGACATTGTCAGTAAGGCCAAGGCTTACAACAGAAAATTGGCTTCTTGATCGATCTCTTGAAAAATATCAGTGTGAAGATTAAATTTATCTTTATCGACGCGTCGATCGGTGCACAATATTGGATTTCACCTATACACTTTACTTATCTATCTTCTTCTTCTGGAAGCATTCACAAACCGTCCCTTGCCCACCTTCACATCAACAGGCTTGATGGAGTCTGCGCCAGTAAAGAATGGAGAAATAAAATTATCGGCAGACCCTCCTCCAACGTATTCTTGCATTGCCTTATCGTTCTGTTTGAGCTGCCATTGAGCATTCTTCAATGCCTGTTGATATTCCTTTTGATCTTCTCGTAAATAGATGTTCTCCAAGTTTGGGTTTCCCTTGTGCTGATAGCCTTGATTTCCATATTTTTTGGTGTAATTTTTCGACAACGGAGACGGTAGAGAATACTTATCTCCCCTCTTGTGCCATTCAAAGTTTTTCTTCAAATGAGGAATTATCTCTCCGGTGTTGGCATTGACAGACACAGCGCATCGTAATAGAGTAGCACCTCCACAAGAAGAACAGAAATGTTTAGGAGTTCCCGTTTTAGAAATCGGAGTCATTGTGAAGCATGCATGGCATCTTAACATATAATTTCTGACCCGGCGGATCTGAAGTCCAGACATGGCGTTGATGAGGTTCAAACCCATCTGCATTGAAACATTCTGCACAGCAAAATCCCCTGTCGCTAAAGCAACCTTGATTTTAACCATACTTGCCGAGGAAGTTTCCATCTGTTCATTTTCGTCCTTCAACATCTCCTCCATAAGATTTTCAGGTGTAATCCAATCTCCTTCATCCTCACCTTCTGAATAATCCTCTTCAAGTTCAGATCCTTGTAGCTCATTATCAACATTTCCCTGTTCTGTCGTCTGCTTGAAACCTTCTTGCGCACTGCCTTCTTGCGCACTGCCTTCTTGCGCACTGTCCTCTATATCCTCCTCGGTCTGCTCAGGTCTCTTTCTGTGTCTTTTTCCTCCTCTTCTAGTTTTTTTCTTCTTTTCCTCTTTTTGCTCCCCCAAGTCGTCTCTCTCCTCCTTCAATGCTTCTTCTTTCAAAATGGCTTCGTGCTTCTTCTCTGGCTTCTCCTCCTTTTTTCTACTCTTTTTCTCTCCCGGAAAACTTCTCAATCTCCACGGACCATGATTCAACTCGCATTCAATTTCATAAGCCAACGCCAAAATATGCAAATCGTTTTGTGAAAGCACCATATAATCTCCAGTTAGCTTTGCAAACTCTGTCACTGCCTTGATAGCTGCAACTTTTGGTTGTCTAACCTTCAAATTGTCACCCCACAGTGACACTTGTGTTCTAGCATGCTCGTCTTTCAACTCATTAAACACCCCTGGAGTCGTATAAAAATGCTCGCCATATTGCAACAAATGAGATGCAGATTGAGTAATCAATGGACCTGCATCCAACACGAGACTGTTAACTTTCGACATACTTGTTTGAAAGCAGCTCCCTTGTCTTTATTTTGATCCCTATCGTAACTTGATTTTTTTTCTTTCGCAAAATTTTTTTTCCGGCTGTGTAAAGAAATTTTAAAGGTTTATGGCTGTGCAAGTTCTCGGTCTTTCTGCCAGGATAAATCATCAAGACAAACGTGAAGGGAGAAGAGTAAGCGTTGTATTCTTTGTCGCTTAGAATTATATAAGAAAAATGTCAATTGGCAGTTTGATCAAAGAGTCTGAATCTGCTTTAGAAGCAAATAATGTTTCCCTTGCGTTAGAGAAAATCGAGGCAGCTTTGCGAGAAAACCCCAACTCATTCAGATCTCTGATTCTACGAAGCCAGGTGCATTTAAGAACTAAAAATCTCGACTCTGCGCTATCTGATGCTGGAAAAGCACTAGATTCTGCAAATAACAACTCTAAAAGAGAAGAAATTGCGGCAGCCCACAAGCAAAACGCGTTGGTGTACTTCAAAATGAAGAACTATAAGAAAGCTTACCATCATATCTTGGACTCTGAGCTTTTGAACAGCAAGGACAACGAGTGTTTGATGATCAGAGATATGATTAAGAACAAATTGGAAAAGGAGGGCAAGTTACAAGAAGCCGAACAAGCCCTCCAAACTCTTTCGGGGGCTCCTGCTGAGGACAAGAAACCCGCACAGAAATTGAAAGTCGATTGGTATGACACTAAAGATCTGGTCAATATCTCTCTCTTTGTGAAAAACATCCCCAAGGACTCACTCAATGTGGAATTTGGTGGTGACTCAGTCAATGTGGATTTTCAGTTGAAGGATAATACTAGTTTTAACTACTACTTGAACCCGTTGTTCGAAGAGATTGACGTTTCTCGTTCGTCTTACAGATTGTTTGGCACCAAGTTGGAATTATATCTTGCCAAAGTGAAAGATTGTAGATGGAAAAGTCTTGAGAAAGGTGAATCCTCCACTGAAATTGTGAATCAAATACCGAAAGATGACATCACGGAACCAAATATTGCATATCCATCTTCCTCTGCCAAGAAGATTGATTGGTCAAGTTTTAAAATTGATGATGAAGGCGATCAGCCTGGCGATAGCCCAGATGCATTCTTTAAAAAGCTATATGAGGGAGCGGATGAAGACGCTAGAAGAGCCATGATGAAAAGCTACATAGAAAGCAACGGTACAGCTTTGAGCACCGACTGGACCGAGGTCAGCAAAAAGAAAGTTGAAGTCACCCCTCCCGATGGAGCGGAAGCTAAGAGCTGGTGATGGAATTGGCTGATTATACAGAGGGTGTTAAAATGTTTCAGTTTCCCAGTTCATTGAAACGTCTCCTAGCAATCTTCTTTGGGCTGGTGAATCAATTTTCTTGCTCTGCTGCTTGGCGATCGGACTCAAATTCTCTTTCATTACGTTGTCTTCGCTGTAATCGATCATAGAATCGCTCAATTCCGCGACAGAATCCTTTTCGATAGGTGATGTCTTTCTGCTTCGGGATTCTTGGCTATTAATATTCGTGCATAGAGATGAAGGCGGCGAGGGAAGTCGTAGGTTGAAATTGAGTGGATTCAATCCTAGACCTCCAGGGAGTCTTTCTGTCATGTTTTTTTTGGTCGGGGGACTGCGGGAATTTGGTGACAGACTAGGAATCACGAGTTGGGGTCTTCCAAGGAACACTGGATTGGAGTGTTCTTTGGTTGGTTGTCTTATAGGAGAGCCTCCTTTAATGACTATGGGTTTGTTGGATATTGTCGATCCAGTATAATCAGAAATGAAATGTATCTTTTTTTGTGGAGATGACGACTGTGCTCTTTTGAAAACTGGAGGTTCCACCGGTCTTAACCCTTGAACCACGGTAGTAGGAGGTTGTGAATAATATTGCCGTTCTTTGATAGGTGAACTTTCTTTCGAGTTGAAAGGATTTATCATATCTGCTGTCACGTGTCTCCGGATGATTGATCCATTGTTTCCATCAGACTTATAGTTACTGAAAACTCCAGATCTTGCTGTCCTTGGACCAACTGCTGGTTTTTTGGAGTTCATAGTCGTAGGCTGTCTTCTTGGAACTTTAACTGTTGTTTTCACAGGAGAAGTTTTCAGTGGTGATCTTCTTGAGGTCCTTTTCCTTGAAAGCTCGTTTTCAATTTCTCCAAGTCGAGCAGAATATGGCTCTCCATTCACTTTGAAAGCCCTCCCTCTTTCTGATTCGTAGCCTCCCAACTGGAGTTTCAATTCTTGAATGGTTGCGGGAAGCTGTCTGTTCAACTTGTCTCTTGTTTTTTCCTCCTGTCGTAGGATTTTGAAAGAGTCTCTTTTGAGAAGTCTGTTAGGATCTTTGGTAGCCTCGTCTAGCTCTTCTTTTTCTCTCATTAATTGATCCAGCCTCGAAATTAATTGCAGAAGAGGTTTTAGTTTCTCGATTTCCAATCTCAATCTGGCAATTTCTTCGTTGTGTTTCTCCAAAAGGTCCTCTCCAAACTCGGAAGTGTCTTGGGTGTAGTATGCATGAAACTTTTGTCTGTCCTCTTCATCGTACATCAGCAAGTCCCAAAATCCAAGAATTCGAATACGACTAGACTCTATAAATTTGGCAATATTGTGTTTCTTTTCTCGCTCTAGTTCGTCAACCAAGACTTCAAAGTTGATAATAGATCTATATTTGAGATTCTTGTTTTGTTTCAAGAATTCATGAATTGAATTATCATTTGGTCTTAGGACAGCCCATAACTCCTCAACCTTTTTCATATTGTAGTCAAGTTTTTGTTGTCTTTCACTCTTAATGCTCTTCAGCTCCTTCAATTTCTCTAAATATTTATCAAATACCACTGTTTTGACTCCAATTTTCTCAATGAGTTCATCATTGGTGCCATAGCTTCCAAGGTCCATATCATTTATTTCAACTTCTAGTTCCTCCGAAAGCTCCTTTATGTCGTTGATTATTTGCTTCAATTCTGTTCTCTTTTCGCCTACCCAACTTTTCAATTTTGCTGTTTCTATTTCAATTTTGCTGAGAAAGCTAGGACTGGCTTTGCTGAAGTTGGTTGACATAACTCCCTTGATATCCTCCACCTCTGCTATGATAGAAAATTTAAATGTTTCTTCTTTGGAGGGTATCTCTTCCAGGAATGCACTGTTGCTGTAGTCATCAACAAGGTCTAGTTGCTGATAAAATTCCTGAAGTTTTGATGAAATGTCAATTATCTTGTCCACCAGTATAGGTTTTAGAGTCAGAATTGTAGATTCGATTTCCTGGTTGAGCTGCGACATCGTTTCGTTCTCATTGCAGTAGTCCGCAAGGTTGGTAAATTTCCCCTGGCGATAATCATAAATAAATTTTTCCATCTTCAAGCTTAACATTGTGCCATCTGTATGCTCTTTCTGATAATACTTCAAGATCTTGAATATCTTTGCAATAGTATCCAAGGAGTTAGTAAATTTGCAATTCAGATTGGATTGATCTTGCTTCAATTCATCATAGTAGCTGACCAACAGACCGAGAACAGAATCAAACCAATTCTTTAACTTAAGCTGTCGGTTTCCAATGACCAGTCCAAGGGTTTGTAGATCATTAAATAGTTTAAAAATGTCCTGGGTAGGTATTGAAGTAATTTCGTCCGTGAGGATTTCCTGTGGTTGATTATTCTCCTTAGATTGTGCTTTTTGAATGATCTCTAATATCGACGCCAGCTGATCTTTTGACAAAGACTCAATAGTCGCCGCAAGATTATCCGGCTTCAAAGACATATTTTAATAAACTGTATCTTAATGTCTTGTCACACACATTAACAGCAACTGCTCAATTGTCTTTGATATTACTTGAGTCCCCTTTCTCTATGAGCCGTCGTCTTTTAGTTTTGTTTACAATATATTTATTTTTTGGTAGTGTGATAGACAATGTTTACCTTTCTCCTAATTGGGATGATACGGTGCACAGCCGCGATAACAGAGATATAGAGGCTAACCGATTCAATGAAAATCACAAGGCATCATTGGCTTGGTAGTGAGCTTTGGAGGCATTCATTGAGTGTTCAACTTGGTTTGTATATTTGTGAAGTGGTAATGTAAGCTCAGGTTCTTAAAATTTAAAATCTTAGCTAATTAAGATTGTCACTGCAATACTTTATTTAAGGAAAATTTTTGATCTATTCTTTGACATATTATTACGACTTGCTTTAGTAGACAGTATCTTACGTTTTGAATTATTGTATATGCCAATAACATGTGGATCAAGAAATTAAAACAGCTTGTTTTACATTTAGATAGAGGTAAAGTGTAGATGAACAAGCCCTAAAACCTAGGAACGACTGGTTGTATAGTGTAGTGGTTATCACTTTCGGTTTTGATCCGAACAACCCCGGTTCGAATCCGGGTACGACCTCTTGTGTTAATTTTTTTTTCATGCTTCTCATTAGCTTCGAGTTGAAGCTCAAGCCTCAACTCTCTATAAACAAAATTAAATGGTCAAAATAGCCATAATTGTCCTGGCACTCATCATAAATCACGGTCACTTTCACCAGCTCTAATGCAAGCTCTGTAGGCAATAATCTTCCAAATTTTACAAGACCCATCTGCAAAAATAAAGCAAGTTTTTCAAAGATCTTATGATCATAATTCACAGAGGTACTTGTTCTATTCACAACTTTCAACGGACTTTGCTGTTTGTTAAGCTCTTTAAGCTTTTTCTGCTGCGTAATGATTCTGTCAAATAATTCCGCTTTTTGAAGAGGTCCAACCAAATCTGTGAACCTGCTAGTTAAAAAAGTGTTTCCATACCGAAGTAGCGTGATACAGAGGTCCAGAGACTGTTCCAAAACCCTGTAATCTCTGCTAGTAAACAAAAAGCTTGTGGCAACTGGCCACAATGAAGCAACAATAGGCAGAAACCTCGATTTTTCAGTGGCTAAAACAGGAATCAAATTTTTTAAAAGCCCTAAGGTGATTATTGATAGTTTTGGTGAACTGGTTTTGGACAAACGCTCACAATACAGAAGCATCTGGAAAACTGTGTTGTACATTTTAGGAGATAATGGTGATTGCCATTTCGGTTTGTCGTCATCATTGGTATCTTCTGGAGCAACAGAGTCTAGTTCTGTACCAGATTCGTCATCACTATCAACCTCCAAAACTTTGTCTTTCTTCAAGTCCTCCACTATTTCATCATCGGAATCCGGATCAGGTAAATTAGGTTTCCGATGTATAAAGTCGAAGACCTGGTCAATGCAAGTCATTCCCCAGGGATCATGGGAAAGGACGTGGTCTTCTTGCATGTCTTTTTCGAGCTGATTGAAATCATAGGATGCAAAATAGATTTCGTATATTTTCGCAAGTAATTGGTCAAACACAAGGAAAAACCCTTCACATAGAGCTGTATAACCGTGGTAGAGATCCAAAAGAGTAAATATAGTGGCAATAATGTCGTCCAACTGATCCAGAATTTCTATGCCTCCTATCTTGACCAACACACTCAACACAGCCGGGGAACGTGGAGTGATAGAATCACTAGTCATATTGATTGAAAGAGAGTCCATTAAATAATCACAATTATCTGCTATGAGTTTTTGAACTGATCCCTCATAAAGTTGGTCTGCAATCTTCAAGGCAACGGCTTGAGCCTCAGTACGAATGGCGGGGTTTGGTGAAGCAAGATTATCAATCACTGGATATAAATAGTCAATCAACTGATCTTGAAATTCATTTCCTTGGATCTCACATGCTTGGCCAATACAGCGCAAAGAAATCACTGCAGATTTCGTTAACTGAAGATCATCTGCCCCCTTTGAAGAGCAGAAGTCCAATACCCTATTTGCCTGCTCGAGGACCAAGTCGAGACACGATTCGACTTCCACTTGTAAAACATCATTGCCATCATCCAAATAAATCATGTTGTTGATATTGTTAGACTGACCATTGCATGCGGTATATAAAACATTTGAACATATCCATAACCCAATAGATATTTCGGTAATTGTGTTCTCGTCATCAGGATTTTGGACACTTTGGTCAATCAAAAGGTTTTGGAGAATTGACATATCCCCAGAAATATCCCCTATAGTTTTCAAAAGGTCCACAAGGCTCTCCTCTACTGAAGAATCAAGAATATAGTCCATTACGCAGGGAGAACTTTGTAATTCTTTAGTTTCCATCAAGCCCGAGGTAATCATGAGCAATTCGTTAGTGTAAGAAACGTCAACATTACCGACCTGCGGCTTTCTTTTCATGCGCTCTGCTCCCATTAAGATTGCTATCTCTTGTTTTAGCTTGTCGAGTAATTTTTCCGTGATAAATGTACTGGGTCCTCCAAGCTTGGACAGCATTATTATAAGAAAATTGACTTGCCATAGCAACTCGTTGACTTTGGTAGACTCTGAAGATAACAATATAAGAGAAAGAGTTTCAACACTCTTCTCAAGCAATTGATGGATAGTTTGCAATAGGTCTTCAACATTACTACCGGTGGAAATCATCTCAAAAAATCTATCTGCAAAAGTTTTCTCGTAGGCATAAAGTTTTGATAGGGAGTCCAATAAGAGGGGAACAATCAATCTGCATGAGTTATAGCAACGTGAAAGAACAGAAGCGCAAAATTGGAACACACCTTCTTGGACCTCGACTCTATCAATATTTGTAAAGTTGAATATGATGTTAAATGCCTTTTGCAGTTGGTACAGAGTAGCCTTTAACCAGCTTGTTGTTCTATGGACTTTTCCCTCATGCTTTTCAGGAATAAATGTCTTGATATCATCTGTTTCAGTATGGTCCTGCAGTTTCAGGTCGTCTAGGGAGTTAATATTAGTTTTTAATCGAGTGTCAAGATCAAAATCATCAAACACATAGCACATAATAGTAGACAACAGCCGCAACGATCTTGTCACCACTTTAAAATGAGGACGTGTTTTCAAGATCTTACTGACAACTGAGACGTTTCCTGGTAGCATGAACGAAAGAATCTCGCCATCATGCACCAAGTTATAGAATTGTGTCAGGGTTTCTAACGTTTGCACTTGCAATTGAACATTGTTTGCCCTTGAAGAAATTGCCAATAAGACAGACACCATATGTCCCAATGACGGCAAAATTTTGGCATCCGACAAGAAATCGTCCACATATTGTACTCCTTGATTTTTAAGACCAGTTAAAAGATGTGTTAGACAGCTGACTCCATTTATCAAAGTCTCATCGACATGATCTGGAAACTCAATTTCTTTTGTGTTTGGCTTTCCTCCAATTAAGAATGTAATCAAAGGAAATAATTGCTGCGCCAGAGAATGTGGAAGTGCACCAGGCAACATCCAACAGTAACCTATCAACGTATCGATGATTGAAAGTGTCAATTCAAGTTCCATTTCTGCTAATACTGGTCTTTTCAACAACTGGGCAATGGGCACAAACACATAATCTGCCAGATTTGTAGGTATTCCAAGTTGATCGGCTCCCATGACCTTGTTAATTGACTCCTTGAGTTTTGAATCAAGCTCTTTCAAGGAATCAACTAGCTGTTTGGAGCTGAAGATTCCGTCTGGAGCAAAAGTGATCTGCGAAACATTCACACAATATGGTTTGATTTCGCGGAATACCAATGCTCCAGCCTGATCCTGATGCCTGGATGTGCCATCCAAGTTCATTGTTGGCCTAAAACACTTAAAAGAATGTGGTTTTAATGGAAATGCTCTTGATGGGTTTTTAATCACATCTCTACATACACTTTAAAAATTACCCTACCCAAACCTCTTCTCTTTTTCATTTCACGAAAAGCTATATGAAAAATTTTCCACTCGATTCATCGAACTTTTCAGTTCTTCTTTTACCAAGTGAAAACGATTTAACACTACTCTTCGAGTACGTAGCATTTCCTTCTCATATGCTGGTGTTTGTTTTGAGATAACTCCCATAGGCAAAAAAGCAAGCTGGAACGAAAATCAGGATTTTCTTGGAAGATGCAAACAACAAATAAACTTAAAACATATGAGTTTACTTTTGATGTTGGTTTCAACAAGTGTCCTAATACCTCGTTTCAGAAAGATTTGGATTGTTTCCTAAATCTTGTGCACATGACTCCCGACTTTCTAAGGACACTCATGCGGCTATATTATTGATTTTTTGCCAAAAGTCTACTAACACCATTTTAGCAAAATGACCAGAACCTCTGTACTAGCTGACGCTTTGAACGCCATTAACAACGCCGAGAAGACCGGTAAAAGACAGGTTTTGATTAGACCTTCATCCAAGGTGATTATCAAATTTTTGTCTGTGATGCAAAAGCATGGTAAGTGTTATTATACATTTGATTTACACCGGAATGATAACTGGATGGCTTGTCGGTGTTTCAGTCCCTTGCTGTCTTTTAAGTTTCCGGGAGAATAATGAAGGAACTGCTTCTTACACAGCTTTGAGACTCAATGATCATTGTCTGTTTACTGTTCCTCAACACTTTCATCACCTCCGTATGAATACTAACTGTTTTTAGGATACATTGGAGAATTCGAGTACATTGACGACCACAGATCCGGAAAAATCGTGATTCAGTTGAACGGAAGACTCAACAAATGTGGTGTTATCCAGCCAAGATACAACGTGAAAATTGGCGAACTTGAAAAATGGACTGACAACTTGTTGCCAGCTAGACAATTTGGATATGTTATTCTTACCACTTCTGCTGGTATTATGGACCACGAGGAAGCAAAGAGAAAGCATGTCGCTGGTAAAATTCTTGGTTTCGTCTATTAAGCTGACATAATCAACAATTTTATTTGTTGTATGGGCGCGGCCAGCTAAAAAGGGCAGACATATAGGAACAGCGGTTATCCCGTTTGAAGTATATACTTTTCTTTCTTTATTAATATAAAGTTGTTGATTTTGATTTGAAAAACACTGGCGAGGTTATAATCACCATGTTGTCGATATTCAAGACGCTTGTTGCATCGTTTTTGATCACCCAAGTTTTTGGTGCTGTTCATCCAATTGAAATTAGAGAAAGACACTTCTATGATTCCATTACAGGCCGACCAGTAAGTAGCTTGTCACACTAGCGCCATTGTGAAAAGAAATACCGGTACTAACAGCGACTCTCCACCTCGTAACTTCAGTTTTTCATTAGAGGTGTCGACTACCAGCCGGGAGGCTCATCTGGAGTTAACGAAATGAGCGATCCACTTTCAGATGTTGAAAAGTGTGCAAGAGACATTGTACTGTTTCAAATGCTTGGTATAAACACAATCAGAGTCTATTCAATTAACCCCGATCTCAATCATGATAAGTGTATGACTTTAATGGCAGCCGCCGGGATCTACCTGGTGTTGGATGTGAACTCTCCATTGCCAAACCAGCATTTGAATAGATACGAACCTTGGACAACATATAATGTGGACTATTTATCGCACGTATTCAAGACAGTCGATGTTTTTGGTGCTTATAACAACACCCTTGCTTTCTTCGCTGGAAATGAAATTATAAACGATAAGCTGTCTGCCAAAGTTTCTCCAGCCTATGTCAAGGCAGTTGTGAGAGATTTGAAGGATTATATCAATTATCATGCACCAAGAAAGATTCCAGTTGGCTATTCTGCCGCGGATGACCTCAGCTATAGAATTTCGTTAGCTAAATACTTGGAATGTTACGAGAACAGTCCATCTGAGTCCGTGGATTTCTATGGAGTCAACACCTACCAATGGTGTGGAGAACAAACTTTCTATTCCAGTGGATACAACATTTTAGTCAACGATTATCAAGACTACAGCATTCCAGTTTTCTTTTCCGAATACGGTTGTAATGAAGTTCTTCCTAGGCAATTCAAAGAAATTGGTAGCATTTATTCCAACCAAATGTCTTCAGTGTTTTCAGGAGGATTGGTGTACGAGTTTGCTCAAGAGCCAAATAATTATGGATTGGTTGACTACGATAAAGATGGAAACGTTCATTTGCTACCAGACTTCCACTCCTTGAAAGAACAAATTTCTAAAGCTGTCGACCCTCCAATTTCCAAAAAGCCTGCATTGCAATCCCAAAACAGTAACAGATCAGGACGGAATAGAAACAAGAACAACAAAATTTGCGAAACTCAATACCAAAACTTGGATATTTCAAGTGGGGTTCCAAGATCTTTGGGAACAGAACTTATTACCAACGGCTTGAAAAAGAAAGTCAACAAAGGCAGATATGTTTCACTGACTGAAGAGGACATGACCTCCAGGTTCAAGATTTTCGATGTTGATGGAAAGCTTATTACCGACAATGCCAAAATCAAAGTGGTCCCCGAGCCTAGAGGAGGGGGCGGAGAAAGTAAACCACGGATTTGGAATAACCGTAAGTTCATGATGAATAAACCAAAGTACGATAATTAGGGGCAACCAAAGCACCCTTTTTAACTTCGACAATTATTTTAGCACTCAATACTAACAGAATCTTTTGCTAGGGGCTTCTAAAATTGAACTGTCTTCGTTTCTAAACACCGCTTACATCTGTTTAGTTGGATTTCTCGGAACCATGCTTTGAAGTCTTTTGGTCAATGTGTACCGCTTTGCCAAAAACAGTTTGATTCTTAACTTACAGATGATCTAATCAAAGCGGTGGCATATCATATATCTTTTTTATGAACATACGAGAACTCACAACCGCGTAGACGAATGAATGAAATCTCCACTTCTTCCACCTAATTTCTTAACAACCCTGCAATTGTCAATCACCATGAGTTTGTCAACAGCCTTACACATATCGTAGACCGTGAGAAGTGAAGCTGTTAAACCAGTCAGTGCTTCCATTTCCACACCGGTCTTCCCGTCACAATCCACCGTGCATCTGGAAATCAAACAATTATTCTTCTCGTCATGCTCAATTTCCACAGTCACTCCCGTGACACTTATTGGATGACAGAGCGGAATCAGCTCAGACGTCTTCTTGACAGCCATGATACCTGCAATTCTGGAAATTGAAATCACATCCCCCTTTTTATTGCTGTTATTGAGTAGCATTTTCAAAGGTTCAGGATTACTAAACTTGATCGTTCCTTCGGCAGTGGCTGAACGATGAGTTACAGTTTTCTCATGAATCGGAACCATATGTGCTTCGCCACGAGAATTCAAGTGAATAGGCTTACCAGTAGAATAAAACCTTCTTTGGTCTCTTTGACCTATTTTCCCTTCCGAACAGTTAGTATCATCACAATAAATATAATACATATAATGAAGTCTATCCGCCAATTAAAATCATTGGTCTATTAGGTTGAGATTCCAGTTCACCCAGACCTGCATGCCTTTCCTTTTTCCCTTTGACTGCCATACCAATGCGGTGTAATATGGTATCATCATCATAACCATCTCTGATCATGTCGCGCAAAGAAACCTCTTTATTGTCGAAAAGGCAAACTTTCAAGTTCCCATCGCTAGTGACTCTAAGCCGTGTGCAAGTGCTGCAAAAATCATCAGTCATCGATGTGATAAAGCCTATTTTACCCTTGAATCCAGGAATTTGGTACACCTTGGCAGTATCACCATGTTTTTGAGCGAGTCTATAGATTCCAGGATATTTGACTTTAATGTTTTCAAGAATATCCTCGTATGTGACCATTTTGTCATTTGACCACTTATTACCATCGAATGGCATATACTCGATGAATCGTACCTCAATCTTGTCCTTTTGCGAAAGTTGCACGAAATTGAGAATTTCGTCTTCGTTCATATTTTTCATCACCACGACATTGATCTTGATTTTGGGAATGTCCAATTCTATGGCTTTTTGGAGAGACTTCATTACTGCATTCAACCCATTTCTTCTAGTAATTAATTGGAACTTACCATTAATGAGTGTATCCAAACTCAAGTTCAAGGAAGTGAGACCATTTTGGAAAAGTTGAGGCAACTTGCGATGTAAGGCCAATCCATTGGAAGTGATACAAATTTCTTCCAAACCCTGTAACTCGTTCAGCTTTGAAACCAGTTCAACAATATCCTTTCTGACAGTAGGCTCGCCACCGGTGAGACGAATTTTCCTAACGCCTTCTTTCACAAAAATAGATGCCAGTCTCACAATTTCGTCCGTCGTCAGCATTCGATCTGGAGGAGAAAGATCCACACCTTCTTCAGGCATGCAATATACACATCGAAGATTGCATCTTTCGGTAATCGATATTCTTAAATAATCATGATATCTTCCAAATGAGTCAGTGAGAAACTCTGACATGCTTTTGATAGGCATCGATCGAAGTTGTTGTAGTCGATAAGACACATTTTTTGGGTTGTATGTTCTAGTGGCGACAGAATGAGATGAATGATATCTATAGGGCAGTCTAATCACTGCCGGTGAAACTTTGAGTTCTTTCGTTTGCCGAAACATTTACCGGTCTCATTTATTGCCTAAAGGAAGAGAAATGTTAACAGTTTTCTTTTCTCTTTTCTTTGCCCTTTTGATAAGGTTTTATTACGGAACACTATCTTTTTTTGACAGTCACCAACGATTAGAGAGATCTTTATAAAGATCTTTAGCCCAACAGTTGTGGTCGATAGAGTCAGAAAAAAAAGGTTATCATGGCGGAGGTAAACGATCGCAGGCCGTCTCGATTGACTCTTTTGGAGACGGCTGCTCAAAGATTGGATGTGCGAGCGCATCAACGAACCTACCAGGGAGCTTATATGCGAACATGTCTCGGGTGTTTGTCGTTTGCAGTGATAGTTTTGAAGCTTTTTTCCAGAGAATTCTTCAAAATTGGGCTAGTGTTTAACTGTTATGGCCTGCTTTTGTGCGGAATTGCGTATTTGCGAACACAGAAAATGGATATATATTTCGTGAGATCGAATGAGCACGAAGAAGGTGTTTTTTACAAGACAAGCGGAAATTTTGTACTTTGGCTAACAGCCGTGAGTTTGAGCTGCTACATAACGTTATTTGTATTGCTATGGAAATTATGAGACACAGACACTGCGGCAAAAAACTATGTAAAGTGTAAATACTCTACTCCTCTTTAACACCTCCAACACCGCTAATTTCGGCTTTTTCAATAGATTCCTTGTCGGTCTTTTGTTGTTGGCCAGTTAAAGCGCTGAGGAAACCTCCACCAGACTTGAAAGGTCTCTTGAGGTCACCAGTTGCAGCCTTTCCGAACAAATGGATTTGGACCAAGTTGGCCTCAAAAGCACCTTTCAAAGGCGAAATCGATTGCATCAACAATGGATTGGCGTATTTCATGTACAAGTGCATGAAACCCATCATAGCCACACCGGTGAAAACACCCTTGATGGCACCTTGGATCTGTTGCAGATCGTAGTCCTTGACGGTGGTCACAGTCAACTTGGACTCGGTTTCTCCTTGCATAGCATTAGGAGGCTCCAAGTACTTCAAGGTGGTGAGATCATTCTTCTTGATGATCACAGACCGGGTGTACAAGTACACTCCCAAAGTCAACAAAGTACATCCGATGTACAAGGCTCTCACGTAAAACAAGATGGTTGGGTCCTCGAAGTCAAGTCTTCTAGAGACTTGCATCATGGCCAACATCAGCACCAAGTTAGTCACGGCTGGATTCATTTTTGTTCTAAAGCTCGGTGGTTGCAAAACAACTAAAACCAGTCTAAAAACAAAAATCTATTTCCTGATATCTAATCTGCAATTTGCCTCAGAACAAACAGCACACCGACGAAAATGCTCGACGATTTTCCACGGCGGCGAAAAAATTTTCCGGGGACACTACACAATCACAGAATGCGGGCTGTGCACGATAAGAAAGGAGTTCAAATAGCATTTGATTTATTTAATAAAGGGGGAAAAAACAGAAATGTCAAAACAAAAAGAAAACTCTCAGTTGTCAACAATCATAACCTTAACATTACCATTGGATGGATCGCTAGAACATTTCATAGCCTCATCGGCCTGCTCTAGAGGGAATCTATGGGTAATCAAAGCATCAACATCAATGATCTTGTTAGCCACTAACTTAATGACAGAAGGCCAAGTGTCGTGGTATCTATTGATGACACGGACATCAATTTCAGACAAAGAGAGGTGCATGAATGGGAAATTGTTGATATCTCCACTTCCAACACCAATAATTGTCAACATACCAGTCTTTCTCACCACCAACGCAGCAGTGGCAATAGAAGACTCAACACCAGTACATTCCAAAACGGAAGGAGGCAGATCATTTTCTCCTGGACCAAACAACTCTTTGATTGCCTCAGCATTCTCTCTGGTGGATTTAGAAACATCGACCTGGTAAGTGATCACTTCTGGGAACATGCGCTTGGCAAATTCTAATCTCTTTGGCGAGATGTCTGTAATCAACAAAGGAGTAGCTCCCGATGCCTTACAAAGGGCAAGTGTACACAAACCAATTGGGCCTGCACCAGCAATCATCGCTGGACGACCCAGCTTAACCTTGGATCTCTCGATTCCGTGGTAGGCCACACTTAATGGCTCGCAAAGCGCACCTTGCTCATATGTCATGGAATCTGGAATCTTGTGTAGAAACCTCTCCTGTTGCACTTTGTAACGCTGCATGAGTCCGTCGTATGGACACACAGACCAGAAAATGGTGTTCTGGCACATGTTGTAGTCTCCTTGCATGCACAAATAACAAGTTCCACATGGTATCTGAGGCTCAACAGCAACTCTATCACCAACCTTCAATTTGGTACATCCTTCACCAACAGCAAGAACAATTCCCGCAGCCTCATGGCCTTGCACAGTTGGTGAGGTGATTACCAAGTCTCCAATTCTTCCATGCTTCCAAAAGTGAACATCGGAACCACAGATACCACAAGCACGAACATGAATGAGAGCTTCCCCCTTTCCAGGTTGTTCAATGGGATTCTCCTTCATGTACATGTTGTGCTCGGAGTCCACAGTAAGTGACGGATTCGTTGGTTTTGGCAATGTAATGGTCATTTTGTTAAGTGAAGAGATTAGAAAAAGTGGAACAAAAGACGGACAAAACTTGGGCTGAAACCCAAAGATCTATATACTGCTGCTGGTTCCCCAGATATCTCCATTTAATCCGTTATTCGATCCCCTCCTCACTTTCATACTTGGTGAATTGCGGAGAAAACAATAAGGATGAACACTTTCACTTTGAGACATTTCCCCAGACTGCTGCAGGATCGGAAATCCATGGCGTTTTTTAAACGTTCACCCAATAATATTGGGTCCAGATTCCCCAACATGCACCTGACTGAGGGAACATTGTTCCAGCAGCAAGGGCTGATCCCGACCGCTTTCCCAGCAAACCAAGGCCACATCACAGAGCTCCGTTGGTCCACAAGGGTAACTGTGGTGCGAACCTCTATTGTGTCGCCCAAACGATTATGTCAGCAACGATCGGTCAAGCATGCGAAGCCTGTCTTCTACTAGCCGATCCTATCCTACATTTTTTGTCTTCGTACCAAACACGAAAATTATATAATGGCTCCGGAAGTTTGTAGTCAAGCTACTGACCAGATTTTTGGTGATCTGAGACACTCGCTTGGTTGCTGCAACTCTTCGCAGTTCAATATAATCTGAAGCGTCTTTCAGGCCTCTTTGTTTCCGAGGGTCGGCTTGTACTGTCAGTTTTCTAACAGTGCCAATATGGGCTCCCCTGAGAAAATCGCTAACTTCCAATATTTTTCCAACTTTTAGAGGGCAAGACCACCTTGATTTGTTTATTTTACACAGAGATACAGGCGTTGTTTCCATAGTTCGTGGAACTTTGCAGAAGTGCAGTCGACTACAAGTTTGAACAGCTGTGGTGGATTGCGAATTCTGTGCCACGTTTGTTTGTTACGACCTCTGAGGAGATTTTTTCCCTGAAAGAAATAAACGCTTCATCGTGGGTAGGTCTTGGGATCGATCAATTCTTCGACACACAAGCTTGAAACACTTCCGATTCCACAACTATAGAAACCGAGGTCAAAAAGGGGTTATTTGCATATCATTAGAACCTAGGTGAAGAGCGCATTGGCAAGATCAAAAGACGTCCAAAATGACCGAGAGTATAGGTGCAGCATCGTCCAACACGAGTGGACCTAAAGAATCTACATTGCTACCTGCTCCTCCTCCTCCAGTGAATGCATGGAACCACACCACTTCGCTGGGCAGTGACGTGAATGCCTCTGGATCCGAGAAACTTCCGCCGTTGAAACAAACACAATCTCTGCTGAGTGGGCGCACCGAGAATGACAACCATGTGGCCGCTAAGGCAAAGAAAACAGGGAAAGAGAAATGGATGCCCTTAGAGGCAGAGATCCTCGTTTCATCGCCAACTTCGCGACCAAGAACCAAAACCAATGGCTCCAATAATCAAGGTGCGAAAAAGAAGGATTCCAAAAATAACCAGCAAAACAAGAGATCATCTAACAGAAAGAAAAATAGCTCTAATAAGGCCAATAACACAAACACAGAACAACAAAAGAAGCATACGTTGACCGCGGAAAACTCTACGCCAGCAACCACCTCTGAGCTTTCTAGTGCAACCACAGAGGCTACTGAAGTCTCGCAGGAGAAGACTTTATTGAAATTAGTGAATCGATTAAACATTGGAAGCCCACTTGCCCCAGATACTGCCCCTCCAACATCGGACTCATTGGCAACCTTGGAAAATGGATTCTCTGGTATCGCGTCTAGCAGCATGGACACAAATACGGCCACCTTGCCCGATAGCGCTAATGATTATGAGGCTAATGGCCGCCAGTTCATGCCAAGACATCAGCGCAACCGCAGCCCTTATGGAGGACACAATAATAACAGTTTTAGATACAACAAGAGAAATAGAAACCATTACTCTCGTCCGTCCACGAACAATATACCTTCCCTTCCGCCATATCCAATGATGTCACCAACTCCATATTATATTCCTTATTACATGCCACAAGGCCCCTCTCCTCCATCCCAATTTTCTCCATCTTCATCAAGGCGAAACAGCCAAAGAAACACCCCTGGATCTTCGAGAGGATCTCCGATCGCTGACAATTTTGCAGCTCCAGTGATGACTGCAAATTCCAACGTTTATCCAGGTTCGCAACACGCCAGTCCTACACATTCGCCATTAGCTTCTCCTCCCCCATTATACATGGAGCCGAATAATTATTATGGGATGTATCAGTTTTCTGGTCTTCCTCCCCAACCTTCATCGCCAGATCCGAATATGCCCTACTACCAGCCATTTTACATGCCACCTCAACCAATGTCATCTGTACTACATCCACAGGGGCAATTTCCGTCTCATAAGTTCTCCCCTACTTTTAATGGCGGCTTGGAAGACGAAAAGACTTTGAGATTAATGAAACAGATTGAGTACTATTTTTCGGTTGAAAATCTTTTGAAAGATATATATTTGAGAAAGCATATGGATTCTGAAGGTTACGTGAGTGTGTTGTTTATTGCTAATTTTTCGAGAGTCAGGATGTTGTCAGCAGGGGATTATAGCCTTTTGTCGCAGGTTTTGAAAAAGAGCGAATTTTTGCAAGTATCTGGATCAGGCAAAGGCAAGAAAGTCAGGCTTAGAGAGGATTGGGAAAAATGGGTTTTACCTTCCGATCAGAGGGACACCAGTGTCCAAACGTGATAAAAAAGTTCAAATATCAAAAGCGATTGTCCGTTTATTCATTCCTCTTTGTATGGAATCCAGAAAAGAAAGCTTTCCTCTTTGATGCCTTTGTGATTACAAGAAAGGTGAGGTAAAAAAAGGGTATTATTGAGTATATTTAATTGAAGATTTTTTTTTCCAGAAGTCGGAGATCAGCTAATCTTTGATGATTGAAATTCTTGAATTCTTGAGACCTCAGTAACAGGTCATCTTCACTCAAACTGGAGACTGGCTGGAGGTTTGAAAATTGATGTCGTTGCTGCAGCTTGTTTTTGAACTCCAAAAGATGTTCTTGCAAAATCCTTTCCTTGGAATAAACACCATCAAACTTTTTAAAAATCTGGAAGCTTTTGGAATGTGCAAGCATCTGGAAGTTAAGATGATTGATATAGTCATACATTTCGGCAGAAAGTTTACTGTTATCCAACTTGAGCAATTTATGATAAACTTTTTTGAAGATGCCAACGTTGAAAAACCCATCATATTTGAAGATTCCCAAATAACAAGAGCTGACAAATGTTTGTAAGTTTTGGAAACCAGTTTGGAATTGAATCAGCAAGCAGTTCTTGAAGCAACTGTCGGAAACACTACCCGTAGTAAAGCCTACCAAGTGCTTGATATCGAGCAATTCTCTGAAGGTTTCAACAAGCCTATGATGGAGGTGAATTAAAGGCAGCAAGTGACAGGTGTGGACCAGTGAGTCCATCATCTGAATGTTGAGGTTGTACATAGTTTTAAGCTTGATCTCATAGACAGAAAGCTGACCCTTCAAGGGTTGCTCTGTGGTTAAAGGCGACACCATCAATGGAGATATTAGATGGGGAAGTTTGGATTGTAAGCAAGACATGGTACATTCTCTTATTTTTTTTCCAAGTCAGAAATAATGATAAAGAATAGAACAAGAATATATTATTTGATATAAGGTAATTCTAGAGATTGAGTCACTTGTTCTATTTATCCGGCGTGCGGCTGTAGAGCCCTTGGAGCGCAAAGGGTCGATCGACTTCACGTCGATTTATTTTTTCAAAAAAATAATTAAATTTGACAGGCAAGCAACGTGGGGGAGCATTGCAGGCATTAGAGGACCGGGCCCTCGCATGCTGCAGGGTGGAGTAAATAATAGCCACCCAAAATGGAATTCTAACAGTTACTATTTTATGCCCACGTGAAAAGATAATCGCCTTTGCACAGCCATCTAGAAAAGGAGGATCGCAGAGAGAGATGAAGGGTAGACACGATACAGCAAGCTTTAATTTTGTTTCTGTATAGGCAAATCCCAGTTGGTCAATATAAGATGGGACTTGCAGACAATCAAAAAGCTGGAGAGTATGATGGTAAGAAGACCAATGTTGTTGTTGGTGAAATCGAAGTTGGTTCTAGCGGCAGATCGTCTTTAACAAATACCACAAATCCATTTTTAGACCCTTTCGTTGCCAACTATTGGAGGAAAGTGTACGAGGGGTGCCGTTATGAGTGCAGAGAAAGATTTGATCCTTTATTTACATGGACAAAAGAAGAAGAAGATCGTCTTGGATGGAAGCTGGACTTCAAAGTGACAGCATTGGCGTGTTTTATGTTTGTTGCACTTCAGGTCGACAGAGGAAACCTTGCCCAGGCTGTTGCTGATAATCTTCTTGATGATTTGGGATTGACAACAGATATCTATAATAACGGAAACACGATTTTTTTTATCACTTTTATTGTGAGTGAAGTTCCATCTTCATTGATCTGCAAGAAGGTTGGAGTGGATCGGTGGGTTCCGTTTTTGATGATCGCGTGGTCTCTTGTTGCCATTCTACAATGTAAGATGACAAACAAAAGCTCATTCTATGTCACAAGAGCATTGTTGGGATTGTTGGAAGGCGGTTTCACTCCAGAATTAGTGTTATGGATGTCATATTTCTTCACCTCTGCGGAATTGTCAATGAAGTTGTCATACTTCTGGGCAGCACTTTCGCTCACACAGATGGGCACAGCATTGGTGGCATACGGAGTTTTGCGCATGCGTGGGGTGTGCGGAATGACTGGATGGCAATGGCTATTTTTATTGGAAGGTTTATTTACCTTGTTGATTGCAATAATCTCTGGATTTGTGATGGCTCCTTCTGTTGTGCAGACCAAGCGTCCTTGGACCAAAGGCAAATGGTTCACCGAAAGGGAGGAGAAGATCATAGTCAACAAAATTTTGAGAGATGATCCTTCCAAGGGTGACATGAATAACAGACAGGGAGTCACTTTCAAGAATTTAGTGAACGCCATAATGGACTATAATCTTTATCCTATCTATGTGATTGGGGTGATTGCTTATGTTCCGCTGAATTTATTGACTACCTATATGACACTTGTGTTGAAGAATCTTGGGTTTACTACTTTAAATGCAGTTTTGCTGACAGTGCCCTACAGTTTTATACATATTGTTCTTTTGGTTGGCATTACCTGGTTGAGCGAGAAAGTCAAAGAGAGGTCATTGGTTTGCTTGTTACTACCTTTATACGAGATTCCCTTGATGGGAGTTCTTGCATTTTGGGAAGGGTCAATGGTCAACAAATGGGGCACATGGACTGTCTGTACTTTGATTTTGGGGTTACCATATATCCATGCCATCTGTTTAAGTTGGGTGTCGAGAAATTCTAGATCTTTGAAAACCCGGTCGATTTCAACGTCACTATATTACATGTGTGCGCAGCTTGGATCTCTGATTTCTTCGAACATCTATCACGATAGTGATGCTCCACTTTACCGCAAGGGTAACATGGTTTTGTTTTGGTTTTCGGTTGCTATGATACCGACTCTACTTTTAACCAAGATTTATTACGTCTGGGTCAACAAGCAGCGGGAGAAGAGATGGCAGCTTATGGATCCACGCGAGCGAGAGGATTATATAGTAAATACCACCGACATTGGCTCTCAAAGACTCGATTTTAGGCTGGAGCACTAGGCGGTACAGATATACCTCCACATACATACGAACGTATCGAATTTTTTTCTTTAGCTTCTCTTTATTTATTTTTTGTGGAGCCGCATATGTCATAAATTTCGGGGCTATTCCCAAAAAGGAAAGAGATAATTAAATATCCCAGCCGCTCAGAGAGCATGTGCCCCCTCGGGTGCCATGACATCTCTTTCATCTGTGTTTATAAGTGGTTTTGGGCACATGCAGGCCCTGGCCATGTGGGTTGGACCTAATTATGTTGGGTAATTTGCTGTTGAGGAATAAGCAAGACTAAACGACACAAAAACACGCTTTTTTCCTTCGCAAACAGGACTAGCAAAATCCCACCCACCAAGAGTTGGGACTCGAGAATGATCTCTGGGTTTTGCGAATATAAGCCAGCTTTTAGCGTACCATACGTGGTGCAGGGCAAGGCCCGCCAATTCTATGTGTCGCACAACAGGTGCGACTTTCGATGCGTCACGATAGTCAGTAAACTTCTGCCACCAACATCACACGCCAATACTAACAGACACTAGGAGCCCCCGCTAGATGTCAAATATAGGGGACGCTGTATATTTGTCCATGGCTACCGCGAGTGTTTAGAGCTACATATTAGGATGATGGACACGCTCGCTCAACATGGATACACCTGCTTTATCTTTGACCAGAGAAGAAACGGACTCACCAGGCCACATGGGGCATTTGATTACACCAATGACCACTATACGTACAAAGATTTGGATTTCTTCATCAAGTACAATTTGTCGATTGAAGACGAAAACCTATTTCTTGTGGGCCATTCAATGGGAGGAGCTATAGTGTTGAATTACATGATGGAGGGAGAAAACAGACACAGAATCCGCAAGACTGTTGCTTCTTCACCGCTAATTATGCACATCGACAACACCAGTGTATGGAAGTTTATGTTCATGCTTGTTTTAAGTTACATCCCGCTGCTCAACTTGCTAACAATGCAAAAGACAGATATCAAGATGGTGAGACACCAGCAAAGACAGCAGTCCAATATGGATAATGGCCACTTTGAAAAACTTGCCATGAGAAATAGACTCACTACAGATATGGACTGGCTGCGTACAGTGAACGAGATTAGACTGATTTCAAAAGTGGGCACTATCGAGGAAGTGATCCACATTTTAAGAAGAGGACTAAATCTCATCGACAATGCGGCATATGTCCGTAAGCGCTTTGAAGAGGTAAACCAATGTGAAATGATGATCTGCCAAACCCGCCAGGATCCACTGGCTAACATCAATGGGCTTGAGAAGTTTGCCAAAATAGTGTCCAATGTGAATCTACGCTGGTATGACAATTGCAAGCATGCTTTATTCATCGAGCGTTCCGAAGTATTTGAAAAGGTCGCGTTTGATGTGGTGAAATTTCTAGGTTAAGAATGGACAAGGCAGATGATACCAACAAGTAGAGAGGATGATAGAGATTGTATATTAAGATAGAGTGATTGAGACTCGACGCGTCGATCGACCACAGGTATAAAAACGCCAGTAAAAAATAAAAGGAAAAGCACGTGTCTGCGGGAATGCGGCTTTGGCGAAAAAAAGGTTTGACGGATATCAACAGACAGAAGGATCTGATGTTCACCAAGAATAGAAGCTAACCACGTTCGCAACTAATATAAACAGGCACCCACACTAAATTCAAGGTTTGATGTTTAGGGAAAGGCACGTGACCTCACACATGCACAGTGAGTTTAATTTTGGGATTTTTGGTTTACACAGCCTTGCCACTTCTCATCATGCGTCTGCACACGTGGGGCGTGGTGGTTAACGAGGTTTGGTGGTCACAAGACCTGGAAAGACGCAGGTCCAATAGATAACCACGAAAGATAATTTAGGGTTTTAGTTGCTCATCTGGCCCTATTGGCCGATGATAAGACCAATCTTGAACGGGAAGCACCATGTGGGTTTTAATTTTTGGCTTCAGGCTCTAAAAACCAAAGCTTGGATTAAAAAGACCCGATGAGAAAGGTGTGTCGAGACTGCAGGCGGCTACTCCAGGTGCATTTATCGTGTGCATTGTTTGAGGAACGTTTTCCAATTTCCTGCCCACGGGTATAAAACAGGGAAAGGTTGCCCTTTTTTTTTGTGAAATTGGTCTTCTGACTCTCCAGCGTTGTATTATATTGACCACAATGAGCCAGTATCAGGCATCGGAACACCCACCGCAGGATCAAGCTGGAGTGCTGGCAACTATGCTTCCGCCTCCTCCCATCTTCAAGCCGACTTTTATTCAGATGCAGAAGAACAGTTCTTCTCTTCGAAATCTTTCTCCTTCCATGGGGCCAAGCAACTTACCAGAGCGAGCCAATACTTCTCCAACTATCACGACATCCCAAAGTAACTCTAATTATCTCACTTCCTCTTTTGTTTCTTCAGATGACTATCAAAACACTTTGATCCAGCACTCGCCTTCCATTTCTCCAATGACTTACGCTTCGGATCCAGTATTTCCATCCACAAGCATCTCTTCAACCGCAATGAACGTGCAACCAAACAACTCATCACAGGCTCCACGTAAGAGACGCAAATCTTCTGCCACCAACAAGGAAGAAATTGAAAGAAAAAGAAAGGAGCTCAAGAACCAACACTCGATCATCGAGAAAAAGCGGAGAATAAAGATGAATAGAGAATTTGAGGCCCTTAAGTTCCTGATTCCAGCATGCAGATTAAATATTCTTAGCGGACTCAACGAAAACAACTTTGACAATTCCAACATGATGCACAAGTTGACTATTTTACAATCTACTGTGGAGTATATCAAATATCTCCATCTAGTCATTAAGCTCCTCAAGTTACAAATGTTGACTCCACAGAAAACCAGACGGTTTTTCAAAAAATGGTTCAAGAAAAATGACGACTTAAAGTTTGTGGAGTTTGATCTCGATCTCCAAGGATACCGTAACATTGAACGAGAGTTTAATTTCGAAGAAGCTTTCTTGAGAATTTGGAAAAATAATGGAGACATGCCATCAGAGGATTTAGATCCGATCTCACGCGAGATCGAGCTTCTAGTTGCCGAAAGCGAGACAGATTCATCAGAAGAGGATGATGAACAAGATGAGGAGCAACGAGAACTCGCCAGCTCGGGTAATGATTCCATCAAATTGCCAAAATTGAGAGATCAGCTTCCGACACCATTGATAACTCCAGACATATCATCTGCTACTGGAAACAGAAGACAATCAAGTCCTTTGTCAATGAGACATCATTCGCTCGCCTCGCTTGCCTCATTGGGTAACTCAATTTCAGGTCCCTCTTCGGTGACTTCACAGCAACAACAGCGGCAGCCAGAATCCCGCTTCAAGCTGCCATTGCCAGCTATAGTGGACGAAAAAATCAAAACTGATAACAGCAGCTCCCATGCTCAAAAGCAACCAGCCACAGTCATCTCATCTTCTAGAGACTCTACTCCTGCTACATTTGGTGAGTCTTCAGAGGTCACCATCAGTGGGGTTGATATCAACGCGGCCTCGAAAGTTCTGATGCTTCTGAAGGGAGAGGAAAAAAGGACCAGCATTGAGAGTCTGCTCAACTAGTCCTGGTAAATTTTTTTCCATAAACCGCATATCGGAATATTCGACTTCTTGTCTTTGGGTTAATATGAGTACCGTAAACACATCCTTCAGTCTGCGTGACTATGAATTACCATAATTGACAGCTGCTTAATGGACTGACTAAACAAAACGTTAGACAATAAATGGTTGCATGGTCTAGTTGGTTATGGCATCTGCTTAACACGCAGAGGGTCCCCAGTTCGATCCTGGGTGCGATCATTTTTTTTCACTCTATAGTGACACTATATTTTTTTTGATTCACGCAGCTTCACACTGGTTTGCAAGCTTTAACTTACTTGAATCTTATTCCGTATTGTACACTTATCTAATATAATATACACTATTCACTCTTTTCAGGGACAAGAGAAGTGATGGTGCCGAATGGTCTTTTGGGAGCTTCCGTAGAAGACGAGCCAAACGCGGCAGGCTTGCGGAACGCTCCGGGTTTTCTAAGTCCCACAATTCCAGGTTGCTTGAACTGAGAAGAGCCTATGCCCTTGGCAGAAGGCTTCAGTAAAGTTGGTGCATCTGGTGAAAGCTTAGAGAGATGCGGAGACACAATTGATCTCACAACAGGCGAAGACGGCTTCACATTATTCGCATCCGGTTTCAAGTACAGTGGAAGCTTAACTTGTGGGATTGGAGGAGGCGAAGGTCTTGAAGAAGATTTTGGCTTCGATAATAATTTAGTTTTCAAAGGAGATTTCTTCTGATCGGAGGAAGACTTTGCAAATTTGTCCAGATGATCTTGAATTTCCTCAGTCTTCACTTTTTTGCTATCCACAGATGGTTCTTCAAATGCACTTCTTTTTTCTGGAATGGCTTTGGCTAATTCAGATGAGCTCGAAGGTGCATACACTCCAGCAGTATTAGCTAGTCTCTCGGTAGTTTCAGAAAGGGAATTCTGTAACGAAAGATTTTTAAGAGCGTTAACAGAAGAATTCAATGGTTCGGTATTCATCTTCTTTGCTCCTTTCACTAATGAAGTGAGAAGCATATCCGGATTATAACTGGGAGGCTTGAGTGTAGTCTTCGTTGGAGTTGGAACAGCGGTATTCACTCTGAAAGAAGATATGGTTCCCGATGGAAAAGCTACATTTGACGAAACTGCCCGTTGCTGAGTCTGTGGTGCTGGCGAAGATGCGGAAGAGATTGATGGACTTATAGCTCCTGCAGAGTTAAACTGGCCATTCAAGCTAGAGACCAAAGAACTGACAATAGTTGGAACACTATTTTCACTCACTGATTTGTTGTTTGCAACATACGCGGCTGCCAAAGCGGTAGCTACCGACGTAATGTTAGACAACTGATCTTTATCATCATCCTGCACCGCAAAAGTTGAATCACCAGTCAAAGCAGTAAAAAGCGAATTAATATTTTCCGAAACCTGTGGATTGCTGAGAAGAGTTGGAATGGAAACAAAGTTGAACGACTTGTCTTTCGAATCCCGATCGGGAAAAGGAAGTGGTGATAGTCTATCGGAGTCTAATGTCAAATCAAGAATATTGGCCTCTCCTCCATTTTTCTCCAATCTCTTCTTTTTTCTCTTTTCGAATTCTTCTGTGATCCACTTTTTCTTCAGTTCTTCGTCCTCAGCATTGACAAAAATTTGGTTTGCCCTTTTAATAACACGAGCTCTCAAATCATTGTCCCTATTTCTTTCGATGTTGATTACTCTCCATCGCTTCTTACGCTCCCTATTCTCCTGCCTGATCCGTTCCTTTTCATCCAAATCGCTTTCAGCCTTCACAACTGCTGGCTTTTGCCTGTCACCAGAAGTAGATTTCGCAGATCCAGATAATGCTGATTGGGATCCAGCTAGGCCGGAGACAGCTTTTGAAACATTAAGCTTAATCGATTCAACAGTTTGTGGAGAAATGCTGTTGAGAATTTGGGCAGGGTTGATATTCTTGAGGTTTAAACTGTTCAAAATTGTTCTCAAAAACGAACCTTCCGACTTCTTTGTTTTGTCAGCACTATGAACATACGGAGTTGCACTGAAATTCAATTTAGAAGTCTCAAATGGTTGAGGTTTCGTAGAAATACTTCTTGCGTAATCTTGCAACATTTTCTCCCGTTGTAGAGCAAGAGTTTCTGCAATCGATGGAGACCTTGCTGCACTACCGGATGTAACTTTTTGGTCGTCTGCTGTTCCTTGATGCTTCTCCAAATCTGATGACATTGTAGGCTTCTGGAATTTTTGAAATTGTTCTAAAATGGGAGCTGGAGTTCGAGTGTTGTTGGTTTTATCACTAGCGACTTCCATTGACTTACTTTTGGTCTTCAAGGACGGCTCTGGAATGGAAACAGGTGGAGTGGGTACAGTAAATTGAAGCATGTTGGCAGGAAGCGGGACCTCTTTGTTCTTTGAATTCTGTTCCAGTTTTTCCTGCGCCTTTTCACGTTCTAATTTCTGCCTTAATTCTCTGTCACGCTGTTGCTGTGCCAAAAGTGCCTTAGCTTGCTGTTGTGCAGTCACTTGCAGTAACCTCTGATGGGCAGCAGCCTTGACAGCAGCAGCAGACATGGCAGGGCTGAGCTGGCTAGCCTTCCTTCCCGATTGTTTTGAACTAGCTTTTCTGGACGTCTTAGCAGTCCCGAGAGATCCTTGAGTCATATTCATGCTGGAAATCAAATGCTCTGGATTCTCCATTGCCATTTCCATTGCTCGTTCCATCATCGTTGTCCATTGAAACTGATCAAGCTCGGCATCGCTAGCCTTTGACTTCTTCGATGAACTTTTCTTCGATTTGGATCCGCTTTTCTTGGGTTTATCTGCAGTAGAGCCACGTTGTCTATCAGGGAAAAGGTTGGTGTCAACTACAGTTTGCACCATTTCTGCCAAAGCAGCTTCAAGCTCATCCTCCTGCGCAAGATTCGTGGAATCAGCTGAAGCTTTCTTTGCTCCTTTTTGCGAATCCTTCATGGCCTCTATAGCCAACTTCAGATCCAGATCAGGATCATGAGCAGGCTCCTGTCCGGTGGACTGGACATACTGTTGTTCCACTTCCCCTTCATTGGCATGAAAATCTATGGCTTCTGCAATAGCCTTATGCAGCTCCAGATCTTCGGCTTGTGGTTTCGAATAAGATGAATCGTCTTTCAAAGCAGCCTCGATAGCGTGGTTCAATTCCAACTGAGCAAGAAGATCCTCATTTTCTGGGCTTTGATGTAGTTGCTGCTGATGCTCATTCTTAGAGCCGAGGAACTGCAAGCTTGGGTCTATGTTTTCAGTCTTTGAATTATCTTGCTGAATTTGTTTATTTTCCAAATGTCTATCAACATCTACCGTTGGCTCAGATTCTTCATGAAAATGTGCTTGCAAAGCATCGTTGATTGCCTGCTGAAGGTTCACATCCGGTTGATCGCCATTCTCATGGTGCGGTTCCTGGTCCTTGGTAGTGGTATTATTGTTATCATTATTATCGTCCGCATGGAAGGCCTCCTCAATGGCCCTTCGCAAATCCAATTCTTCATGGCCTTCGTTTGAGCTCTGTGCTATCTCGGGCTCTCCAGTAATATGTTCTTCCTGCTGGTCGTGCTGGTCCTGTTCGTGCTGCTGGTTATCGTGTAGAAAGGCTACCGAAGAGGTAACGAGCTCTTTGAAGATTTCATTATCGTCCAATTCGAAATGCTCATGCTGCTGGTCGTCACTTTTTCCCAGACCCGTGTCGAGGCTGTGGGGACCAGGGCCTGAGTTTGAAGCATCTTCAGGCATCTTGACTTGCTTCCTTATCAGTAGAAAATCTGGGGAAGAGTATTATTTTTCAGAAAACACAGTCACAAAGAGGTAAAAAGGGAAACAAAGGCTTTTAGATGCTGATTTACAAACATTTTTTTTTAAAATTTTCGGAACGAACTTAATTTGTAGACGCGACGATCGGCCTAGAATTTGTTTACCCGTATTATACCCCTGATGCATAAAGTAAATCCCTTTTACTTCATTTAAACTTGAATTTAGTAGAATGTTAGATAAAACCAGGAAGATAACTACATACTTACATACAAATCTAAGCGTTGTAGGTAGAGGCAGAGATGTTACCACCTCTTCCGGTCCAGTTGATGTGAATGTAGTCATCGACCTTTCTGGATTCAGTAGCATGCTCAGGCAAGATTCTGAAAGTGTGGGCTCCGAAGTAGTCTCTTTGAGCTTGCAACAAGTTAGCTGGCAATTGCTTAGATCTGTAACCATCATAGAAAGCCAAAGCAGTAGAGAAAGCTGGGGTTGGGATACCAGATTCAATGGCCTTAGCGAGAGTCTTTCTCCATCCAGATTGAGCCTTAGCAATGGCAGAGTTGAAGAATGGGTGGAAAAGCAAGTTCTCCAAGTCTGGGTTCTCTCTGTAAGCAGCGGTAATCTCGGCCAAGAAGACAGATCTGATGATACATCCACCTCTCCACATCAAGGCAATAGATGGGAAGTTCAACTTCCAGCCGTACTCCTTAGCAGCCTCTCTGATAAGCATGAAACCTTGAGCATAGGAGATAATCTTGGATGCGTACAAAGCTTGCTCCAAGTCATCGATGAATTGCTTCTTGTCACCGATGGCAGAGCTGGAAGTTGGACCAGCTAGCAAAGTGCTGGCTCTGGTTCTTTCCTCCTTTAGAGCAGACAAACATCTGGCAAACACGGCTTCACCAATCAAAGTGACTGGCATACCCAAGTCCAAGGCGTTGATGGCAGTCCACTTACCAGTACCCTTTTGACCAGCAGAATCCAAAATCTTCTCGACCAATGGGGTTCCATCATCATCGTTGTAAGCCAAGATGTCCCTGGTGATCTCAATCAGGAAAGAGTCCAAAACACCCTTGTTCCAGGTACCGAAAACGTCGGAGATTTCTTTGTCAGAGAAGCCTCCAACTCTCTTCATTAAGTCGTATGCTTCACAAATCAATTGCATGTCACCGTATTCAATACCGTTGTGAACCATCTTGACGTAGTGTCCAGCACCGGCATCTCCAACCCAATCACAACATGGCTCGCCGTCAGACTTGGCAGCAATCGATTGGAAAATGTCCTTGATGTGTGGCCATGCCTCTGGAGCTCCACCAGGCATGAGGGAAGGACCATATCTGGCACCTTCTTCACCACCAGAAACACCAGAACCAACGAAAGAAATACCTTTCTTCTTAAGCTCCTCGTATCTTCTGTTGGAGTCTGGGAAGTGGGAGTTACCACCATCAATGATAATGTCTCCTTCCTCCATGTATGGCAAAAGTTGATTGATGAAGTTGTCAACAGCATCACCAGCCTTGACCAACAAAATCACTCTTCTTGGTCTCTTCAACTTAGCACACAATTCCTCCACAGAGTGGGCACCCAAAATCGACTTGCCCTTGGCTTCGTTAGCCAAGAAGTGATCAACCTTAGAAACAGTTCTGTTGTAGGCAACAACAGTAAATCCATGGTCTGCAGCGTTCAAGATCAAGTTCTGACCCATGACGGCCAAACCAATCAAACCAATGTCTCCCCTATACGAACTTGTTAGTCTTTGCCTGAATGCAGCACCCGGCACCGGCTTGGATAACCAAACGGTCCACGCGGTCCAATTGAATTCTTACTCACTTTGCTTCACTCATTTTTCCAAATTTCCCAAGTCTTACAGCAAGTCTTAGCTAAATAATTACAATAAGCCTTTGTTGCTAAAACAGAATCCAACACTTTGAATTTTGTGCTACAACTCCCATATATATCCCGTTGAAAATTTCCCGCGCCCCAGCAAAATTTGGCTGGACTTTTCGATCGTAAGCTAAATCGCTCAGGCTGACAAACTTTAGTATCTCCGGGGGACGAAAGACCCCACAGGAGCCCGACGGACAATGACGGAGTTGTCCATCTGCGCCACATCTAGCCACGTCACCGGGACACATCCGCCCACAGGCAACAACTAATTACGTAATCACTGGAAGCCGGAAAAGTTGCAAAACCCGTACACCACCCATAATTTAGTTTGCAAGTAAATCAGGACCTAAACCTTAAATTTTGCCATGACGCACATGCCAGCTAACCAACCTATTCGATTAGTGACTATATCTTTCATCAAATGAATAAGCCGATCCCACCGATAGAGCTTGGATCTGCTACTGTGGCCGAGGCCACAATACAATTCAATGGTTGTTTGTTTACCACCTTTACTATATCTCATGTTTCTAATTATTACAAGGGTAGGATTTTAATCATCCACGGTTATCGTGACATCTTTGAACTCTACTATGAGTTAGTCAACCTGTTGACGCAAAATGGTTATGATGTCTTTTTTTACTATCAGCGTGGAGAAGGGACCACAACGTTGGATGATGGCAGACCCGGAAGTAATGATGATAGATATGTTTTCAAAGACCTAGAGTTCTTCATCGATTATAATTTAAAACAAATCGAACAGCAAGGAAAACCTGCAAAATTAAATTTATTGGGCCACTCAATGGGAGGGGGAATTTGCTTGACCTATACTGGAATTGGCTCTCAATTGGATAAACTGGCCGCTGTTGCTATTAGTGCGCCATTGATCGAACTACATTCCAACACGGCAGTTCCAATCGCAAAGGAGCTTATTCTACGATTCATTTGCAGCTGCATCCCACCCTCGCGTGAAATAAGAATTAGCACTCCTCTAGTAATAGAGAACATGAGTTCCAGAAAGGAGGTTCAGAAATACATTGCTGACGTTGAGAATACTAAAAAAAGCGGTGGAATTGGTTTTACAGGCACCCTTGTGGAAGCAAGAGATTTCATTCTGCGAGGACGAAGAATTTTAAAGCCTGGCTTTTACTCAAAACTCGATAAGAAGTTGCCAGTTTTGATATGCCATGGCACCCAGGACTACATTAACGACTGCAATGCCAGCAGAAAACTGATCAATAAATGTTTGAGTTCCATTGAGGGAATGGAGAACAAGAAGTTGATTGAATACCCTGGCTGTAGACATTGCTTGTCTGTGGACACTTGTTCAAGTAAATTTTGTGACGATTTATTAGCCTTCTTCAATGAGTACAATAATTGAATCCTTTTTTGCACAGCCTTAATTAGCAAAAGCGGAAAAAAGGGGATCAACATTTTTTTGGAGGGAAACAAGTGATTTTAATGAAATTTGATACTTTTGTGTTCTATTCAAGCAAGTTTATGAGTGGCAACGAAACAACTTTGGTCGAACAGCATGAAAATGGGTTTAAAAACGGCGCTGACATAATAAGTGAAATTAAATCTATATTATCTCCACCAGACAGATTAGCCGGACTTACCTACAAACTGCCCGAATGCTGGAAAGATATGGCTTATTGCGACCTCATTTCTCATTGCCAAATCGACAAGCCTGCAATTGAAAAGATGAACAGTTTGATGAAACTTTTATTTCCTGTAAATGAACCTCAGCACATTTCCGTGGATGTCGTTGATTCTGATCCAGCCAAAGGTGCTGAAACCTTTGTTGCATGGGCTCGGCTATTTCAGCTTCCATTGATTCTACCGACTTCTAGCAACAAATTAGACTACATCAAAGAATGTCTGAGAGCGTACTTGAATTTGGTAAACCATGACGTCATGACCATCTATGTGAATTCTGAGCTCACAAGTTCATGGTTGATCAAATCGCAGCAGAATCTCGAGCAATTGGCTTATATAAGTGGAGGAAATGAGGATCAAAAGCATTCAAATTTGTTATTTACCATTCAAGTTCAAGGAGCTCTAGATTTTTTTATTCTTCTATGGATCAATGGTAGCAATGTGTGCACTTTTAATCTCTCCAGATTGCGTCTCTGGGCCGAGTGCCATGAATTTGCTAGTGTGATCTCAAAGTTCATTAGTCTGAGCTACAAACTTTCGTCGCATGCAGACGAAGAAATCTCTCCTATCGACGCGACGATACCGCTGAAAGATTTTTCTAGACTTATTTAGCATGTCTTTATATTTCAAATCATCACTGCACGAGATACAGATCTTGTAGCTTTAGTAAACGGCACTTGTCTCTCGTTACTTTGAAAATGGCCACCATTCATAATCCAAACAACTGGTAAGTAATCTTCTTTGGAACCTGATTCTTGAGCAACTTACTTACATCTCCTTTCAGGCATTGGGTCGAGAAAAACTGCATTGGCTGGGCAAACTCTTATTTCCAAGACAACCTTCCTGGAGTGTCGACATCGAAAGATGAGTTTCACATTTCGATATCCAATGTCCAGCCGGTCACTGGAGACTGTGATGTGACTCAAAGAAAAGGTAAAGTGAGATGTATCTTCGACATGAACGTGGAATTTGTTGTCAAGCTCATCAAAAAGAAAGAAGAAGAAGACACAGTTGAAGAATCATTATACAACGTCAAGTTGCTAAATTTCGAGCACGACCAAGATGATGATGAGTACCAATTTGAAATTAAAAATGGAAACATCGAGTACAAGCCTCTCGTGAGAACAGAATTTCTTCCTCATGCATTAAAAGTCTTCACCCGATTCCAACCACTCTTGTTGGAGAACTTCCAATCTCAATTGTTGCATAACACTGACTAGGCTCTTGTAGATTGTTAAATACGCCATTTGTATATTCATGCAACAATAATATTAATACAGGACTAGCTAATATATATTCAAAATCCGTCTGGTACACCTTTCGCATGGACACCATCGAACTCGCCTAAATAACAACCAACTCCTCCTTTAAAAACAGAGTTGACACCACCGTTATCAATTTGCGTCCAATAATAGCCACCAGCAGCTATCCGTTTCAGCACTTTATAACCTTCCACGGAATTGTACGGAACACCATTTGACGGATCATAGTACATCGCATAATCGCCATTGATCGGACACTTCTTTTTTGCACCATTTGGTAAGTAGATCCCCAAAGGTGCTGGCGTTGTGATGTTGATCTTCTTTTCGTCTTGCTGCTTTTGAACCTGCAAGTCTTCCACCATCTGATAACTTTCTCCAAATTTAGGAAGCTTCAACAGACTCTCATAAACAGTCTCACGATGCTTAAAAACCTTCTGGAGATTGATTTCTTTTTGGAAATCCCGTTTGATAGTGTAAATAGGCTGTGCATGTGGATCTCTATGAGTACCCGGTAAAATCGATTGCGGACCAAACATTATGGTTTTCAGTTCTAACCTTGTCATATCCTTTTTGATCTGTGCCAAAGACACATGATTTACGGCCACACATTGAGGAGGTCCTTCATACACAACAGTCTCAGGCTCCTCTTGCGTTTCTAAAGGCTCATCAGCTTTTATACCTTGCGACTCCGATCCAGTCTCTGGCTCCACCGATCCGGCAAAGGAATCATTACCATTCTCACCATCAGGTTCAGCAAACGTTACACGCTTCTCATCCTTCACTTGGGATTCGCGGTCTTCAGCCTCATTAGTTTCCTCTGTCTGCTGCAAAATATCCACAACTTCATCTTTAGTGTCTTCTTTCTTCACCTCTTGAACAGGTTGTTCAGATTCTTTAGGTTCTTCGGGTTCTTCAATTTCTTTCTTTTTCTCCTCTTTGACTTGCTCAACACTGTCTCCTATCGATCGCTCAGACTGGTCATCATCTTTTTTCTGAATCTCAATCTCATCTATTTCCATATGATCATTTTTGGTCGAATCCTCCACCTTCACTTCAGTTGTAGAATTCTCTTCAAGATTGCTTCCAACAATCTCAGCGCCTTGAGCCTGTTCAGGAACCTCCATAGACTCTTTTTTCTCCTCGTGATCTTTTTCAGCAGACCCATTTTCTTCAGACTCTTTTGCTTCTTTCTTTCTTCTCCCGTATCTTCTTTTCCGCGCAAGTCTTTGTCTTTCATCCTCCTCGGCCTTTCTTTTCAATCTTTCAATCTCGTTCACTTCCTCTAAAGGTGTGATATATTTTGCATAGCTTGTGAAGCTGATATACTCTTGCAATCGAAGTTTTTTGCTGTTCCAAAAGTCTCTATGTTTCTTCTTCTTCTCAACCTCTTGCTGGTAAAACAAGCTTAAAGATAGCTTATTAAATTCTTCTGTTGCTTTTGCTTCCTCCAAGTTTTCTTCCAGTGTTTTGAAAACATACTCTTCCCTAGGCTTCACCTTCACTTTGGACTGTTTTTCCTTCATTTTGGTCAGCTTTTCCTGTGTTGCCAATGTGTTCTGTTGGGTAGTGCTTCTGGATGAAGATCTTCTATCTTTAGACAACAAATTGACATCAAGTTTCCGTTTCTTTCTTGCTTCTGTTGACACTGGTTTTCTTTTAGGTATAACAGGTATTTGCTGTTGTTTGGATTTTTGTTTGCGTCTCGTCCTCTCTTCCTTCTGTAATACTCTCTCACCCTCACTTTCATCTGTATCAGAATCACTCAGATCAGAACTTGAAAGCATCTCGTCCGAGTTCACGTTATCTCCATCCTCTTGGTCCTCGCCCTCTTCTTCTCCAATTATCTGCTGTTCTGATCCTTCCGTCTCTGCTTGTTCCACATCATCTTCCGCGTCTTCATCCTCACTCTCCTCATCTCTTTCACTTTCACTTTCTATAAAATCTTGGTCTTCGCCTTCTTCTTGAAATAACAATTTCACGTTCTCGTCATCTTCATCTTCCATCTTATCATCCTCATCTTCCAATTCCAACAGCCTTTTCAGCCGCGATCCAGCATTCGACCTCCTTTCTCTGGTGGCTATAATACTTTCGAATTGCTCTTCTTCCGACTCCGATGACGACATGATTAGGCAATTCTTAAACAAAGTTGTATATAATGCTTCAAGACAAGACCAATTTTTTGTTATGTCTTTTTGAAAATAGATTTCGACCAGAGCACGACCCCATATAATTCAACTGCGAAGAAGAAAATTTAACAATTTTTATGTCTTCTCTTTAAATAGCTACAAGTATTACAGCAATGAAGACAATTGGCCCTTTGAATATTCTCAAGAGAGGAGTCCGGGGATTTGCGGTTTCAAAATCCATTAAAAGTGATTTGACAACAATTTCGGAGACGGAAAAAGACCACTTCAATGGATTGGCCTCTACTTGGTGGGACTCATATGGATCTCAAAGGATTCTACATAAGATGAATTTGCTAAGAATGGATTTCATCAACAACACACTCAAATCACATATTAAACTGAATAAGAATGCAGAAGAAGACGACCAGAAAGTGTTCATTCCGGGATGGAACTATAAAAACATCTTGCCAGCCGACATATCCAAAAGAATAGAACAAGAACAAGAACAGAGATTGAGACAGGAATTGGGTCAATTGAGTCTGACATGCTTGGACATAGGATGCGGTGGCGGAATCTTGACCGAATCGTTGGCCAGACTACCTATCGTTTCTAGCGTGAAAGGAGTCGACCTGTCGCCAGAGGTGGTGAGAGTGGCCAATGAACACAAACAATTGGATCCAATGATCAAAGACAAGATAGCATACGAATTGAAATCCGTTGAGTCATTTAGTGCAAACGAACAGTACGACGTTGTGACTATAATGGAAATGCTCGAGCATGTGGAGCACCCTTCTTCGGTTCTTTCGGCAGCTTTGAGATTGGTCAAACCTGGAGGATATTTGTTTCTTTCGACTATTAATCGAGACCTGATTTCATGGCTCACCACCATATTTTTTGGAGAATATGTGCTGAAAATTGTTCCGATTGGAACCCATACTTATTCAAAATATATCAACAACTACGAAATCTCCGATTATGTGAAAGAACACGCAGAACAATTCCAAGTGGTGGATTCAAAAGGATGTATATACCTTCCATTCTATGGCTGGAAGTTCACTTCCTCTGACAACATGGGGAACTATTTCATGGCAATAAAGAGAAATTCTTCATAGAATCTAACATGAACGCACAGTTAATCAATGCAAATCTTGGGGCTCTTATTGTGCCACCATCTCCTTCTTTTCTTCTTCCTGATCTTCGTCAACGAAAGTCGGAAGCTTATCGGCATCGTTGCCAATGGCTCCATCGAGAAGGTAAGAAGGTAGAGAATCGCCTGCAAGTCCGTCATTTAACTCCATCTCATCTCCCAAAGCCTCTAGTTCGGCATCAAGCTCACTTTCCGAGATATCGTCTGGAACGTCATACGACCTGCTTAAAGAATCTTGTAATTCGTTCGATTGGTCAATTAAATCCAGCATCTCGTCTTGCAACGCTTCAATCTTATCAATATCTATTTTTCCATACACTTTCCTTAGCTCTTTGTTGCTTGTTTTTAGCGCATCCACGGTGATCATTGTGTTCTTTAAATTCTCGGTAGTCATTTGTGCTTGCGAAATATTCCACGATTGCGACATTAATTGGTCTTTCTGCGCTTCCAGCTGTTTCCGCTGTCTCAAAAGCTTCAATGCCCGTTGTTTAATAGCGTTTTTACCCGGTCCTTCTCTCATTTTTGCTAATTTCTGCTGGTATGTTGCAAGTTCAGAATTCACTTTCGAAATCTTCACATCCAAAGACGAAGCCCGATCGTCAATGCTGGCAATCGCATCATTCAAAGTTGCCTTCGGTTGTGTATTTTTGGTTCCAAATAATCGATTCATTTCTGCTAAACAACAGTTCTTGCCTCTATCATCTGTTATCTTTTTGCAACTTTACTTTTAATTTTTTCTTGTCAAGGTTTATTTCTTATAGACATATTTGATGCGCCACATGAGGCTGGTGGGCTGAGCAAACCCTTATAGTCCCTGCTGGTCCATATACTCAATCAAATGCTTAATACAAGTGAGCTTCACGCCGTGTTTTTTGGCAAAAACCTGGCAATCCCCTAATCTCATCATTAAACCATCATCCTCCTTGACAAGCTCGCAAATCACTGCAACCGGCTCCAAGCCAGTCAGTTGGCAAAGTTGCACTGCTGCCTCGGTATGGCCTACACGTTCTCTTAAAAGTCCAACTTTGGCACGCAGAGGACAAACATGGCCAGGTCTCATAAAATCGTCTGGTTTGCTGGCTGGGTTCGCCAATTGTACAGTGGTTAAAGCTCGGTCGTGCGCAGATATTCCTGTTGTGGTTCCTTCCCGGTAATCCACAGTCACTGTGTATGCAGTACCATGTCTGTCTGTTTGATTGGTCAACATCATCGGCAGGTCCAATTCTTCGGCCTTTTGTGTCGATAATGGAGCACACACATATCCTGAAGAGTATTTCACCAAAAAGGCCATTTTCTCCTGAGTCATATGCTGAGCAGCGATGATCAAATCGCCCTCATTTTCTCTGTCCTCGTCGTCCATCACCACCAAGAATTCCCCATTTTCTGCCAAATGTTAGTACTCATCTTGTTATATTATGAAGCTGCAATCTACTCACTGAATGCATCCAGAACGTCCGGTATTGCTGAAAAGGTTGCCATGTTTACTATTAGTCCCTTAATCGCTCCGTCGCCGACTTTTGATCTTTCCTCTCTTCACCAAAAAATTTATCTCACTAAGATTAGTCACGGCTTAGGGCTGTGCTAATTACTTCACCCTTAGTAATACCGATGCTTCGAGTTCTATTTGCACAAAAAACCGCGTGTGTTATAATATGGTGACCTTTATTATATACTATATCCATCTTACTAAGTCCTCGAAACTCATATAGTGTCACTCGGTAGCTACCTGGATGTGACTCGTCTCCGCTCCTCCCAGGTAGAAAAAATAGTCTACCATCCGGGGTGCAGAAAAAAAAAGGAAAACCTTTCTCTGATGCGGGGCACTCATCTTCCATCTCACCAATTTTACATTCTGTCAACAGGAGTAATACCTAATAACCGTAAACCGTTGTTAAGGACCTGTCTGACAGCACTAAACAATGCAAGACGAGCAACAAGAACTGCTTGATCTTCTCCAAGAACTCTCAACACCTTGTAGGTAGATGAAAATTGATGGGTCAATTTGAACAAATACGTCACCAGCGTAGATGGTTCATGGTTCTTGGATGCATATCTCAAAATATCAGGGTAGGAAGTGATAATTCTGATCAAAGCTTGAACCTTATCCTTTTGAACAGCTAGCATATCCAATTTCTTGGCCTCTTCTTCTGGCTCAAGTCCTAAAGCCCTGATTTTTTCCTCAGAACCAACCAAGTTCTCCAAAGAAAGATCTGCTTCTAACAAGTCCGAGTAATCCACATTACAATTTCTCTCGATCGATCTTAATCTGGAGTGCGCATATTGCAAATATGGACCGGTGTCTCCTTCTGTAGACAACATTCTATCCCAACTGAACTCGTAATTGTTGTTTCTCTTACTCTGCATATCCTGGATCATCACTGCAGATATACCAACTAGATCAGCAACCTTTTCAGGTTCCTCCACAAGGGTGAACTTGTCTGCATTGTTCTGCATAATACTCAAGGTCTTTGCTTTCACAGTTTCAAGAATCTCGTCAAGGAACACAACAGTTCCCTTACGAGTAGACATACCCAGCACCAGACCGAAATTAACATGAAGAAGTTCATCCTTGGCCCAGTCATTGCCCATCAAGCCCAGAATCTTGAAGAATTGCTTCACATGAAGATCCTGTTGTGATGCAATCACATAAATCATCTTATCAAACTTGTACTGTTCTTTACGCTCAATGGCAGCACCCAAGTCTCTGGTTAAATATAACGATGTTCCATCAGTTTTTTGAACCAGAACTTTACCCAATTTCTTTTCTCCAAAATTCTTTAGGTCCACAAGCAAAGCTCCCCTGTCTTCTGTCACCAATTCCTTTTCACGCAAAGTCTTGAGCACATCATCCATTGACTGCTGACTCACTTGAGATTCCCCTGAGTAAACATCGTAGTGGATATTCAATCTAGCGTATGTGTCGACGTATCTGTCAATAGAAAGGGCTCTAAACTTCTTCCATAGATTCAATGATTCCTCATCCCCTTGCTCCATCTTCTTGAAAAAAGCTCTTGCCTGGCCATCAGTAGAGTTTGTTTCTTCCAAAGGAACTCCATTTTTTTCGGCTTCTTCTTCCTCAGACTTGACGTCCTGGTTGATTTTCACATACACATCAAAGAGATGCTGGATCGGATTGGCCTCCAATTCTTTTTCTGAACCATATTTTCTGAACCCAACTGCAAGAAGACCAAACTGTTTACCCCAGTCGCCAAGATAATTGATTCTGACAACTTCCCAGCCCAATTTCTCATACAAATTCGAAAGGAAACCTCCAATGATGGTAGATCTTAGATGTCCAGCATGGAATGGTTTGGCAATGTTTGGTGATGAAAATTCAATGATGACCTTTTTACCAGCTCCTAGAGGACAGGCACCGTAGTCCTCTTTCTTTGAAAGAACATCTTTTGTCACCAACTTTAACAAGAACTCTGGCTTGAAAAAGAACTGCAAAAACTTTCCTTCTGGATGAACTTTTCTCAAATAACCACCAAGTGGGAACTTTTCAGCGAGATCCTTAGCCATCGCAACCAAATCGCCCTTGAGTCTTAATCTTGGTAACGGAACAATCAAATCTCCATTTTCTAAGACCAACGACCATTCCAAACTTTGGTACGCAACAACTCTGTCAACACCAGCCAATTGAGAAAGTTGGTCAGCAATATAGTTTCTGCATAAGTCTACACTATTTGACTCCGGATAAGAGCCCGGAATAGCAGGTGGACATTGCAATTGTAAGCTGCTCAACTGTGTTGTTAGAACGTCTAAAGAACCAACCATATTGGGTTTAAATGAATAGTTTGAATAAAATCTGACACGAAAATTTGTTCTAGAAAGCCCCAATAACACCGATAGTCCTCTTTTGGCAAAGATTCTATTCATAAACAGCAACAAATTGTCAACCTTGTAGAACAAAAGAAGATTGATTTTATTTCGTTATATCATTATAAAAAATTCTTGAAAATTTTTTTTCATTCGCACGACAGCCAGAAACACGGCAGTGCATATCCCAAGATCTACCTCCCAGCTGTCAACCGTCTAAGTCGTCCTCGTCATCATTATAACATCTCCAAGATGCGTTGATATCCCATCTAGATCCAGCTGCATTGAAACTAACATACTTGACAAACTTCAGCACAGATTGATCTCTGTACATAAGACTGAGCTTGTTCCAACATGCTTGTGACTCATACACCACAGAATCAGAGCCATCAGATGCCTTATAAATGGCTGCCTCATCTTCATTTAATTCCACTTTCTCCACTGTATCTGAGTCATCAGATGTGGTCATGCATAGTTCGTATCCACCATGCTCACCAGTCTCCCAGCCAGATGAAGGAGTCAGATTCAAAGTTGCCTCCAACAACCCGTCTAATAAATACTTATCTTCGTTGACATCCAATTGGGATGCCAAAGTAAAATCATGTCCAGGTCTGAATCTTCTAATAAGTAATTGGTCTTTTGCCATGCGTAATCCAGTAACTGACAACAGCCATTTCTTGAAGCTAATGCTCTTCATAAACGATGCCAATTCACACAATTTAGAAGAGACCTCGTGATTTGTGACGGCTGAAGCGTTATCCAATTTAGCCTTCTTTAGACCCTCGGCACAATTATTCTCTTGAAACTTTAGAATCATGTTTGTGAGCTCGAAATTTGGGAGTTCCATAGATTTCAGCTGATTTATTTGCGTAATGGATTCCTCAGTCTCAATACACTGAGGTTGTAATCCATCGATGTAGCAGTACCGTTGTTTATGAGGCGGCACAGCCAATTTCCATGGATAACACACCTCAGATTGGCTTTCTGGCATTGGTGGAAATTCATTGAGTTCCAATGACTTCATTTGTTTTCTTAACAAAGTGGAATACTCTTCATTTAGAAATGAATGGATATCCACAATAGACTCTTCTGCAAAAATGTTATTAAGCCGTGTTATCGATGCATCAATTAATAGAGTTGGGTTCATGAACTTCCTTAGGTAATTGATATCTAGAGATGACAGCCAGTCAACGTCTCTGGCCAACAATGTTTTCAATTCTTTAGTTTCCAAGTCAGGAATCTCGTTGTATTGGACTTTTGGAAAATCAAATTCTTTCAACTCCTTGGATTCCAATTGTTGTAAAGTGGACTTTGCTTCGGTTCTTTCCTGTTCACCAGGGATATAGCCTTCTTCTCCCGGTTGAGGGATATGGAACCACCCTTGAATAGAAAGTCTCTGTTTATCGACTCGAACTTCTTCGACATCATGGAACGATAAGCCAGGCTGAACAGTAAAAAAGGCAATCTGATTAAATTGGGGGGTTAATTTGCAGTGATGATCGGATTTTGGAACATTAGGAACCACCGAATCAAACAATCTTAATGACCCTCCATAATGAGGCTTCCAAGTTTTTCCTGGTTCTGGCATATAGAGAATAAAACTGACTCTTCTAGATCCAATCACATCATCATGAGTCAATAAATGGCATCCTTTGGAATATGTATTTATGCTCATATCCGTCTTCACTCCACTGAGCTTTCCACAGCCAGTCACATACGAAATGTAATCTCTGAATGTTTGTGAGTAAATTGCGGACCTCAATTTGTACAAACTTGGTAATCTTGCCAAATCATCTTCAGACATTCCTGATAGGTTCGCCAAGTCACCGCTTTGATACACTTTGTAGATATCGGTCTCTTTCTCTTTGAAACTGATCTGCGAAACGATTTCTTTTCGAACATTTCTGAGCAGCTCATCATCAACTAGATTTTTAATTGTGCCCCATCTATATGGCTGTGAGTCTGAAATCGATTGTTTTAGTCGATTTTTGTATTCGATTTCAAAAATCTCTTGTTGAAAATAATCTTTCGCCTTAGCTTCTTGTTCTGGAGTTTGTCGGATGCTAATAGCTCTCTTTGAAATTGGGCCCTCGGATTGGGCCCTTTTCTGAGGCAAGACTGATGAATTTGATGATTGTGTGGATGGCATCACCAGCTAAACTATCCTATGATAATAATCAGACGATTTCTTTGATGGATTAGATGGTCTTGAAAAAAAAAATCTAGGGTTTTAAATTTTTTAAGTCTGGCTGTGCAGACATACGACATGGTTGGCATAGGAGGACCAGCTGCTCTGCTGACGAGCAAAAGTCTATCAAACCTACAAGAGTAACTTGAAATATTATGAATTAGCATGGATCGCGTTACAGAAACCAAAGCGACTAAAACATTGCTTCGACAGAATCTAGAAGTGCATGAAGGATAGCGTGGTTAGCCCCTTTAGCCAGATAATAATGTAAAACCCGTGCACAGCCACCAAAACCTCGCCCCGAAAATTATGGTTTTCAAATACAGCTAGCTATTTATACTTTAAAAAAAAAGACAGTTGTTTTATGGTCGTTTATTTGACACTGTTTGGAATTGTTAAATAGCATCGGAAATGAGCAATGTAAGTGGAATCTTCATGAAGTCTATACTGGGACACAGAAGAGCGCGTTTGACGCGGTATTGTATTGGCGGTTACTAACAGGATGTATAGCTCGACAATCCATATGCCCCAAACCAAGGCAATCCATATGCCGAGAGCTCTGGCTATGAGATGGGCAACACAAACATATTTTTCACTAAAATACAGATCATCAAGGACGATTTGGTTGATTACAACGACTTGATTGAAAGATTAGAAAGACTTCAGTCCGACTCCTTGAATGCCATTGGGTCTGACGAAATGGCGTCTCTGCAAAGACAAATTGATAGCACCAACAACAACTTGTCTGACTTGCAATCAAACACGATTAAACCGAAATTACAGGAGCTCTACAAGCTCTGTGGATCCGATACTGATAAACAAAAGCAAGCGGAGAACCTGACAACTCAGTTCAGATCGTCTATTACCAGATTGGCCAGAATCGAGGACAACTACAACCAGGCGAACAAACAAAAGGCAATTAACCAGTACAAGATTGTTAATCCAGACGCAACTTACGATGAGGCTGCTGAGTTTGTGTATACCGTGGGAGACCAACAGGTGTTTGATAATGCCATTAGAATGTCCAACAGAAAAGGCGAAGCCATGACCGTGTTACAAGAGGTGCAGGCTAGACATATGGAAGTGGAAAGAACCGAAAGATTGGCTGCTGAGTTGAACCAATTGTTTGGTGACTTACAGGATCTTGTTTTTGAGCAAGATGTGATGTTTGACAACATCAACGAGAATGTGGTTGTGGCCCAGGACCATATGGAGAGAGGAGATGCCAATGTTATCAAGGCTAGAGACCACGCCAAGAAGGGAAGAAGATTAAAATGGATCATTTTCTGGGTTTGTGTGGTGATCATCTGTATCATTGTTGCTGCTGTTGTTGGTGGTGTTGTTGGCTCTGCCAAACACTAATAGACACTTGGTTGAAAAAGGCTCTTCATGAAGAGGCCTACTATATACTTTTATTTTTTGTTGGACAAGCAAGCAAGTTACCCTTGTTTTGAATAAAAATTTACTATTGCTATTGATTTAGGAAGGTGATTTAAGTCCTGGAGATACATTGTCCATATGACCAGGGTGGAGTAATCCTAACCGACAAGCGGTTTTAATCTTCCAACGCAAAAGTGTTCGCCTAAACCATAGAGACAGTTAGAAATACAACAACGAAACGAAGCAATAAATCTATAGGATAAACGCGAAGGCTTAAAGCATTGGATGCAGTGTTTGTCAACATGTCCTGGATCCTTCCAAAGACAGCTTTCAAATACTTTAGACAGTTCTATTAAGGCAAAAGAATGAACGGGAGAAGTGGTGAGCAAAAAATTTTTTTCTTCCTCTGCCCCCTCGTAGACATACATCCTTTTGAAAGTGCACACCTCACACCTCAAGAGTCATTGCGACGGCTAGTGTGGTGACTCTTTTGAATAGATTGTGAACTTGAACTATCCGAAAACGATGCTGATTGACAGAAGAATATAAATATAGCTCTACTTCCTATACATTGGCATCAGGTCTTTGACTCAGAAATAAAATTAGCTACTTATTGGCAAAGTCTCCATATTTTTGGCAGGGCTCCTTAGATAAGCAGATAACTCGCACGCTATCGATAGCGATAAAAGGGAAATTCCATTTTGCTTAATAATTATCCGATTTTGCAACTAAAAACACGGAACTGGTATTGAATATTATATCAAAAATGGTGTATGCTCACGAGAATTTGATCTCAAAACACGCTGCAAAAAGAGTGGCCAAGCATTTCTGGAGTCCGGTCAAGCTTCCGGAAGGAATGACTCCTCATCCCAAGCCAATCAGCCTTGTGGGGGGAATGCCTAATCACGAGTTCTTCCCAGTCAATTCCATCAAAGTAGGTCTTTCTGACAAGCCATTTCCTGAAGGATACCGTGATGAAGTGATTGGGCAACGTGAACCTTCTGACGAGCAGAGTTTCTTGGTGCCGCAAGTAGCTTCCAACAAAGAGGAGATAGACCTCAAGGCTGGATTACAGTATGGGGAAGTCAATGGTCAGCCTCAGCTGCTGGAATTTACTAGGCAACTTGCTGCGAGGGCATGTAAGCCGGCATATGAGGAGTGGTCGACTACACTTACGTCAGGCGGAGCCAATGGAATTGATAGAGTGTTTGATGCTTTTCTAGATCCTGGCGACACGATCTTAGCTGAAGAGTTCACTTTTGTACCAGTACTTAACTCGATTTCGAATCTCGGTGCCATTGCTTATCCCGTCAAGTTGACGTTTGGCCCTGATACCGAGTTTGGTTTCTATGATTATTTGAAGGAACTGTTGGAGAATTGGGATACCAGATATCCGGGAGCTAGAAAGCCTAAACTGCTATACACAATTCCACATGGACAAAACCCATTGGGATCAGCGCAAACTTTAGAGCACAAAAGAAAGATTCTTGAGCTGGCGAAGGAGCATGATTTCATTATTGTTGAAGATGAGCCATATGGATATCTCAACTTTCAAAAGGTGGATGAAGAGCCAAATTATGATTTGACTCCTCAAGAATTTGTTGACTCCTTGCATGATTCGTATGTCAAGCTGGACACAACTGGTCGTGCTGTGAGAGTTGAGACATTTTCTAAAGTTTTTGCTCCGGGACTGAGACTCGGTTTCCTAGTGGCACACAAGCGATTGTTGGAGATCACTGAAGAGTACACCACTGCTACCAACAAGGCTCCTAATGGATTGTCTCAAATCTTTGTGAACAACTTCATTGTTCATTTGGGAGGAATAGATGGCTGGCTCAAATGGGTGATCCAAGTGAGAAACCAGTACTTGATTAGAAAGAATTTCTTTGTCAAGGCATTAAGAGCCACACCAGCTGCCCAAAAAGGATATTTAAAGGTGATGGATCCTGATTGTGGAATGTTTGTTGCTTCTTTGGTTGATTTCCAAAAACCTGGAGCCGATTTGTTTCAAAAAATGAAGGTCAGATGCGTGATTAATGGTGTCGGCGTGGTGTTTGGTGCTGCAATGACTGTCGACAGTGAATTTTCACGTGACAGAAGCAGTTTCATTAGAATGGCTATTTGTCACACTTCCAGCACCGATTTGCTACAGGAGGCTGCCAACAGACTCAGCTTATCTGTTGTGCAAGTTGCCGAAGAATAGTTTAGTAATATCGAAACAGTCGGAATAAATAAAATTTTCTAAATACAAGATCAAACTCCTCTCTCTCTCTCTTAGACATTATGCCAAGCTGTAAAGACAATCATTTCTTCATTTTTTCGACCACCAGCTTGTCAAAATGGTACATTTGGGAAATAGTTGATTGCCTTTTTAGCATTGCCAACTCTTTTTTGGCCTGTTCAATCAACCCCGTGGCATCCCCGTCATAAGCTTGTAGCTTCTTAAAATCGGTTCTGGTCTTCCTTAAAAAATAGTTTCTGAAGTTGTAGTTCTCAAACTTGTAAGAATATCTTAAGAATTGTCTATAAAGAGACAACACCTGTTCTTTTGCGACGGCCATCTTGATATATACGGACCCGAACGTTGTAAAGCTGCTGACAATTCCTTAGCATCTTTTTTTTTTCTTCTGTCTAACTCCTTCATCAAAAGGCAATACACCCGTGCACCGCTTGCTAGGGTAGTCTAAATTGTTTACCTATATCCTTTTACGTTTATGAAGTACATAAGAGGCACGATCCCTGTTTTTAATGATAAAAATTTCATTACCAGACGTTGTCCTTTAAACAATCGAAAAGCTCTTGTTTACTTTTGGTTGCAACGCTTTGAAAATGACTGGAAATCCTGATTATGATTATGTGATTGGCCTTGTTCTCACGACCACCCAGAAGGGTGTTTCTACCGGATACCAATACGTCAATGAATTGAGAGCAAACTATCCACAAATATGGTCAGCAATAATATATCTTTTAACTCTTTATATTGCGCTCCAATTTGTGTTCAGAATGGCCAAATTTGTGTATCGTACGCTAGTGTTCACCATCAAGGTTGCTGTTGTCGTTTGTTTGATCGGGGTGGGTATTGGAATCTGGAATTCAGTCCAGCAAGAAGACTCTAACTGGTTGAAGGATATTCAGTTAGTGATGCTACAGATGTTGTGGACTTTCAAATTCATGTTGTCATTCATCAACCAGTTAACCAGACGGTTGTTTGCCAATTTGTCCAATGATATGGACACAGCTGCTGGAGTTGATCTAAACAAGTTTGTTAGTGCTATAACTTCTTCTGCCCACACTTTAGGACTACAATCGCGGTTGGACGGACTCCTGGCCTACTACCGGAACCAAGACTAAGGCCATGCACCAGCCACGGCATCTTTTATTTTAGTGGCGCATGATGTTTTAGTGTATATATTTTTGCTCTGATTTTTTTGTTACGGACACGCTGTTTTCTTGCCTTTGCAATCTTTTTTCGTGCAAAAGACACAAAAATGCCTTGGTTGATGATTTATATTTGTATTGGAGATTTTGGATGATGTTTTGTTTTCTCTTGTTTGGAATCCTTGCTTATAATTAATATTTAGGCTGAGATTGGAAGCTGAAGCTCAGCACTTGGTTAATATAGTATATCCGCAACTTAGAGGTTAACTTGTGCTGTGAATTTAGTGTTTCAAATTAGGACATCAGTTAAGTTTCGTCATCAACGTCCAATTCATCATGTCCAACAGAAGAAGAGCCTATCCACAGCCAATGTACCAGTCGGCGCCTGATCCGTCTGCTGCATATGGAATTCCTGTACAGCAACCTGCTCCTGCTCAGGATATGGGAGTTTATGCTGCTCCACAGGCCCCACAATCGGTCAATCAGCTAGCACAAGGAGTTGCCGGTATTAATCTTGGACAACAACAACCGCAACAAATGCCTGCTGTCGGAGGTCCGTATGCTGCTGCACCATCCGGGCTTTATGGTCAAGATATGTCAACTCCTTCAGTTTCTCAGAACCCAGCTTACCCTCAGCCTTCTTATCAGACTCCTTCTCAACAATCCCAACCAACTCTACCATTGAACCAGTTATACTCTACAGACTTGCTTAAGGAAATACCTCCTCCAATTGCAGACCTTCAGTTCCCTCCACCCCCTATTGTTTTAGCTCCTGGAACTTCTCTCACCGCAAATCCTGAGGCAAACGCATCTCCAGAATATTTCAGATGTACTTTGAACGTTGTTCCTGCAACCAGCTCTTTACTCAAGAAGTCTAAGCTGCCGCTGGCTTTGGTGGTCAGACCATATGTGTCCTTGCATGATGCTGAAAGACCAATTCCAATTGTTGGTGATACGATCATTTCGAGATGTCGTAGATGCAGATCGTACATCAATCCATTTGCCCAGTTCACCGAGCAGGGACGAAGATGGAGATGTAACTTCTGTAACTTGCTAAACGATGTGCCAGGAGGCTTTGATTTTGATAGAATCACATCCACTCCAACAAATAGGTTGGAGAGAAATGAACTTAACTACGGTGTCGTGGAGTTTGTGGCTCCTTCCGAATACATGGTTAGGCCACCACAACCATTGGTGTATGTTTTTGTTTTGGACGTATCTCATGCTTCGATCCAAAATGGTTTACTTGCCACCGTTACAAGGACAATCTTGGAAAGTTTGGACAGAATTCCTAACGATAATGGCAGAGCTAGAGTGGCATTTTTGGCCGTGGATTCGAGCCTTTCGTTCTTCACAATCCCAAGTGATGACCAAGATGACAAGGAACTTTCAATGTTGATTGTCTCAGACTTAGATGATGTCCTTATTCCTTCTCCAGATAATCTGTTGGTCAATTTGAAGGATTGCAGAAAGAACGTCGAAAAATTGTTGAACAACTTTACCAATTACTTCTCTACCAACCAAAATGCGGGTTCTGCTTTGGGTCCGGCTTTGAAGTCGGCACACAAATTGATTTCACAGATTGGAGGTAAAATCATCTGTTTCACATCAGCTCTACCAAATATGGGTATCGGAAAACTGGCAATTAGAGATGAAAATGCCGTTAGTGGTAAACAAAAAGAAGCATCTACTCTCTTGACTTCGAACAATTCGTTCTATAAGTCATTCGCAGTGGAGTGCAACAAGTCCCAAGTGACCGTTGATATGTTTTTGACTGGTTCGAACTACCAAGATGTTGCAACTTTGTCCAATCTACCAAGATACACTGCAGGTCAAACTCACTTCTACCCAGCCTGGTCTGCAGGTAGAGTTGAAGATATTACGAAACTGACAAAAGAAGTGTCCAATCACCTTTCCATGGACATAGCATTAGAAGCAGTGTTGAGAGTTAGAGGATCAAGTGGTTTGAGAATGAGTGCATTCTATGGTAATTTTTTCAACAGATCTTCAGATCTTTGCTCGTTCCCAACTTTCCCTAGAGATCAGTCGTATGTGATTGAGATGGCTATTGACGAATATATCTCCAAACCTTACGTTTACCTCCAATGCGCAGTGCTCCACACTACTTGCTTTGGTGAAAGAAGAATCAGAGTGATGACCTTGGGTATACCAACCTCCAAAGATTTGACCGATGTTTACGCTTCTGCTGATCAGCTTGCGATCACCAATTATTTCACTCACAAGGCTATTGAAAAGACTTTGTCGTCTTCTTTGAATGATGCTAGAGACTACTTGAATAAAGTGTTAGTCGATATCCTGTCTTTGTACAAAAAGGAGATAGTTCCTGGTAACTTGGGATCCTCGTCTCCATTGCAACTTTGTACCAACTTGAGAATGCTGCCGCTATTATTGCAATCATTAACAAAGCAAATTGCTTTTAGATCTGGAAAAGTGCCATCTGATCACCGTTCTTCGGCTTTGAATAAACTGTCAACTATGCCATTGAGCAGCTTGATCAGCTTTATATATCCTACTGTCTATGCCCTCCATTCGATGACAGATGACTGTGGGTCGCCATTTGAAGGAGAGGATGATCCATATGAGATTCCACCTAAAAGACATGGCGAGATTGTGCTGCCAGAGGCTATGAATGCTACTATCGCCAACTTTGAGAAATATGGCTTATACTTGATCAACAACACCTCCGAGTTGTTCTTATACATTGGTGGAGATGCGGTTCCTCAGCTTGTTGCTGATGTGTTTGGTGTCGAATCGTTGAATGATATTCCAATCGGTAAAGCTGAGCTGCCAGAATTGGATAACGAATTCAACGTCCGTGTTAGAAACATTATCAACAAAGTCAGAGAAGGAGAAGGTTCGATTACCTACTTGAATCTTTATGTGGTCAGGGGACCATCATCTAACGAAAACTTGTTGAATGCCAACAGAGACATCATCCCATTGAGAATGTGGAGTATGTCTGAATTGGTTGAAGATAGAGTGAGCGCAAACTTGAGTTACAAAGAGTTCTTGACTCAATTGAGGGAAAAGATCTCTAGCTGATGTCTAGGACTGCTTACACAAATGCATTAGTTGTATTGTTTTACTTTTGGATATATATTTTTTATTGATTGTGATTTTGTTTTAATCGGTGTGAAGTAACATGAACTCCTTGTTTCCCAATACTTTAACACGTGCAGAGATGTCTAATTGATGATTTGAAGCTGAAAATCTCCTTAGTGTGTTTTTTTTTTTGCTCCAATGAGAAATGGATGTTTGGTGAGAACTTTCAATATACCGTGTCCCAATTTGACAGACAGCCATCCAGATACTTTTTTTTTCTTTTGGTTGGTAATTAGGTGTATCTGAAAACCTTTCAATTCTTGTCTTTATCTACGAAACTAAACATTTGTTTGTTAGAAAGCATCGACAAGCTAGCTTCTAAACGATCAAAAGGTATGTTAGCATTTTTACAGAATATGGCAGAACAGTTAGAGAAAGGAGCGGGTGTAATTATGAACATTAAGTGAGAACCAATGCCATGAAAGAAGACGACTTTGGATTACCAGAAAACATTAGACTGATCAAGGAGCGGGTTATGACCAAAATCAGCTATACTGATTGTGCAACGAGTTAATGAACAAAACAGGATCTCATCACTAAAGTAAACAATTAGCTGATTATCCAAAATCAACCAGGTTCACGTGAGAGGCAGCAGACCAAACCCGTATCAATTGGCTACTTTTCAGTGGAGTCAATGGGCAATGGAGTTCGTAACACAATGTGTTTATATGATATGGTCTCTGTTCATTTCAAACACCGTCTTTCGCCGTTTGAAGTAGTGCATCTCTACACCACTCATGTATTTTCTCTACGGTTGACTGTTTAACCAATCAGCGTGCAATGATTTTTCAGGCCTGCAGAGAAAAAAAATCTTAGAAGCGTCGTTTTTCAAACCCAGATTATGTCAGCGGACCAAACAAATAGTTGGAAGTGGTAAGATTTTTTCCATCTCTAATTTGTTGTTGCTGCTGATGCTCTTTAGTACTGTTCTGTTTCATTAAGGCTCGCCGAATTCAAGGATACTAACATAGGGTTAGATTCACGGTATAGAAATGTTGAGACAAGCATTGAAATCGGTTCCAAGAGTTCCTGTTGGCCAGCTCCAAGTGAGACACGCTTCTGCCTTGTCGCAGGCCACTGTGTCAAACATACAACTTAGATGGGATAAATTGCCAGAAGGAGATAGAAAGGATGTGATCGAAGCTCTCGCCGAGAGACAGAAGTTGCCATGGAACGAACTAACCGCTGATGAGAAAAAAGCTGCATTTTACGTTTCGTTCGGTGAATGGGGTCCAAGAAAGCCAATTCACTCATCTGAAGATGTGAGATTCATTTTTTGGGGTACTGTCATTGGTGTCGGTATAACTGCCGCTGGTTTCCTATACTTCAGATCAAAGAGAAATATTCCAAAGACCATGAACAGAGAATGGCAAGAACAGTCCGACGAGTACTTGAAATCCAAGAACGCAAACCCATTCAGTTCGTACTCCCAAATCCAATCAAAATAAGCTTTTTTCAAAGAAGACTGTTATTACTTTTAGATCATCACTCAAACTCATTGACATCATAACATTCAACCTGGACCAACCACTGATTACTCCCTTTTCGAAATCACCATCATCCCCAATCCTTTTATACAGACCTTATTTATTGTCCTCACAGTTTTAGATACTCTTTAGTGGTTGTTTTAATTCAAGGTTAAATATATGTGACTTATAATCGTAGTAGCCACTATTATACATTTTTGTTGTAATACACAATTATCACCATAGCTCCCTATTAACCTTTCTTAGTACGTTTCGGGCTTTAGTCCCAAGCCTCATGGGAGCTTCATCTTTGAACAAAGTTTCTTTGGTAACAACAGACGCCTGTTTCTTCATGGGAATGGCTGGCTTATGTTCGTCCACTATAGCGACCATACAGGCTCCAATTTGCTCGTAAAGATCTTTGATCTCCTGATACTTATCATCTTTCAAGATTTCTTGGAAATCCTTGAGATTGATCCAGTTCAAAACCAGTTCTTGGAAATTCTTTTCTTCCATCTCATAAAGCTTGTGAAGCTCCTGAAGTTGTTGAGACTTGTTGCACTTGATAAAAGAACCAACCATCGGCCACAGTAAATTCCACATTCTTGTCTTCTCTAAAGAAGTGAGCTGCTTCTTCGCTAGAGCAGGATAATTTCCGTACAAGTCCTCCGTTCCAAGAAGCAGAATCATTTGCAGATCAACCACAAAAGTTTCTTCTCCTTCTTGGACACAATAGACTGGAAGGTACTGAATAGCTTGAGACTTTGATGGAATTTCGTCAAATTTGGCAATTTGCATACCATACGGATAATAGCCTCTGATGTATTTCTTCCTCTCAACATCCTGCCTTTCTGCATCCTGTTGAGCTTTTATCTCCTCTGCTTTCAATTTTAAAGCTTGTTCCTCTTCCTCCTTCTTTCTTCTGTCTTGTTCCTGAAGTTCCGCAAAGCGTCTCTCCTCATCTCGCTTCTTTTCTTGCTCCGCTATGGTCTTTGCAATTTGTTGCTGACGTGCCTTCTTCCTTTCTAGCCGTTGCAATTCTAATGCCTCTCTGGCCTTCTTTGCTTCGGCCTCTCGTTGCTTTCTTGCTTCAATTTCTTCGGGTGTGAAAACAACAGGTTTTTCCTTCTTTTCTATTTGTTCAGTCACCGTAGCCGGCACTTCTTGTTTCACAATAGGTATCGAAATGGGCGTTGAAACTCTAGAGGCTGCTGGAGTTTGTGAGGTTGAGCGCGCAGACGAAGCAGCAGTTGCATCGCCATCGTTCAAGCTATCAGAGGATCTCTTCTTTTTCATTTTTTTGCTACTAATGCCCGTCTCCGACCTTTTTCTCTTCATCTTCACACCACTAATTTCATCATCTTCAGAGTCACTGGAATCAATATTATTGTTAGCAGGTTCTGGCCGCTTCTTTTTCTGTGCGGACTTAACCATCTGTTCTCCCCTCATAGACGAGGCATTTTTCAACATCTTGATCTCCTCCTCATCTGGTATATAGCTCTCCATAAGGATATCTAGTGCAGAACGATCGCGTTTGTCCTTTATTCCAGCATCCGCTTTATTCTCAAGCAGCAAACGAACAATACTGGAATGATCCTTACCCACAGAATACATTAATGGTGTCATGCCATTCTTGTCAACATGATTCACATTCGCACCAAAAGCAATCAGCAAGCTTGCAATATCAGTATGGCCATGTTTAGCAGCCAAAGACAGCAAATCGGGAGGAATCTTGCTGCCCGCCAAATTTGAGACATAGTTGAGCACAAAAGTAACATCGTTTTCGGCCACCTTGGTATAAATTTCTGATCTTCCTTCTCTCGAGAAAGGGTCAAAAAAGGTATTATGATGTGCTCTTCTTGCACTGCTTTCTTCCTTTTCAGAATCAGTCCCAGGCCCAGCACTTTGGCTTTTAGAGGTCTTCTTTCTGTGTTCTCTGATTGATTGTGCCAGAAGTTTCTTCAATTTCTTGAATTTGACCAAGTCGTCATCGTCAAGATCATTGATGTCTCGATCTCTTTCCACTGCATCTAGTGCAGAGTCACCCTGTGAATTCACGAGGCATGGATTAGCACCTCTATTAAGCAATAACTTCACAGCCTCGTAATGCAAATTTGAAGCCGCATCTATCAATGGAGTATCTTTATCAATGTGTGCAGATTGCGAATCTACATCCGCACCGTTATCCAGTAAAAGCTCCACCACGTCATTGAAACCTTCCAAAGCAGCCTCATGCAGCGGGGTGTTACCAGCATAATCGGCTTCATTGACGTCGACACCAGATTCTATTAAATCTTTGACCTCTTGGTAATGCCCCTTCGCGCAGAGTCGCTGCAAAAGCGACCTTCCAGATGCATCTCTACCTCCTTTTCCAGACACTTTGCGATGTTCGCTTCCCTTCGAAGATTGTGATGGAGACCTTCTTTTGATCAACTTGCCTGGAGGTGGTCGAGTATCTTCACCGTCTTCATCGGATTCGTTTTCAGAATAATTTTTCCTGATCAACCTATGGAATCGTTTTGTCTTTTTTGATGGCAACGGAATTGAATCTTCAACGTCAGTTTCTTCATCAGAAAAGGGGACACCTTTGTCTTCTCTTTTGACCATCACATCTCTTGCTTCAGTTGTAGGTGTGCTTTCTCTAGAACTTTTACCATGCATAGAATCTGTATCTTCAAATTCTGATCTCTTTTCCTGCTTAATGGCAGATAATGATTCTTTCGAAGCTGACCTAGAAAACTCCTTCTTGGCCTCAAAGTCTTTACTAACCTTTCCATCTGAGTTACAAATTGCTATGTCGTGAGCCTTCGGATGTTTTCGAACAGGATTCAAGTTCTTGATTATACTGGAGCCACTGCTTAAAGTAGGAAGTGAGTTTATGGACTTGAGGGGGTGTGGAGTTGTTTGCGAAGGTGGTGACAAGCTCTTACTTGTGGGATTATCTATCTTGCTGTTGGGTTCCCCGCTGTCAGACACCATCCTTTCTCAATTTTAATCCAATGATAAACTTGCTCAAATGCTTCGAAAATGAGTATTCGTGCTGTTTTATAGACCAAACTTGAACAAAGTCGTAACAAGGTAACTTTTAAAGTTTTCTTACACAACTTTGTGTGTTTTTTTTCGACCTTGAAATTTAAGTCAAGCCAATCGATAGGCGCGTCGATCGACCAAACGCTTCTGATTAAGTGTATTATTAGTACAAATCTAACGAGAATACAGAAAGCAAGTAAAGTTCATGCGGTGCAAGAAGGCTCGCCAGAAGATGGAGACGGAATCGGGCTATATCCCAAATACCGCCCCCATTCCATGAGCTCATAGATGAGACTAAGGTTGGGGGAAATGAGTGGAGCTTTTTGTTTGAGCATATTGTACGCCTCGTTGTATCCAACTTTTTTAACTTTCATGAAATATGCAAGTATGAGGGAAGCAGATCTAGACACCCCACATTGACAATGGATCAAGACTTTTTTATTTTCTGCAAGAGCTTGATCGATAATTTGAGTGAGCTTGGGGAAGTCGGAAACCAACTTGGAAGTATGAGTCCAAGGGATGAAATAATAAAGAGTGTTTGTACCTGTGTTTGAGTTGGCGGACGAAATTTGCTGGGTGTGGTTTTTGATTTCCTGAGCAACGTTGATGATAACATCAAAATCAAACAATTGGCCCAATGTTGGTTCTGAGTATAAGTAGAGATTCGGTTCAAGTACGCAAACAGGGCCCTCTGGGTATGCTTTGTAAACAGGGGTTGGTTCCAAAATTGGTCTCGTGGGCGACGTCACTTCGGTGGAGCCAGAAGAAACTGATGAGGAGGATGAGACCGGGGAAGATGAGGACTCGGTGGCTTTAGAGGACCCTAAACTCATAGATTCTACGGAATGTTCCAAGGTGTTTGGCAGTTTCAAAGGCATTCCCTTGCGAGCAGATTGGTCCTGTTGACCATTCTGCGGAATACTGACGGCCAAAGTCAAGCTTCTTCCTCTGAGATGGCTTTGAGATGTTGGGGAATGCTGTGACGACGAAAGAAGCACAGCGTTCAGCGAGGGCGTTCTGTATAATCGCGGACTTCTAGGAGAAGGTATTGGAGACGCCAAGGATGGGATAGGAATAGGTGGTGGGGTTGATGACGAAGGCCTCGGCGATTTGTGCGACAAAATCTGCCTGGTGCCATTAGAAGTGTATGTCAAGGGAATAGGATACTTGGTTTGATTTTTGGACAGATCCAGCTGCAAATTTTTCAAATTCTTAGGCTTACAAGTCCCATGTTTGGCGTTGTTAAGAAGCCCGTGTTGAACCTGCGCCTGCGGCTGGGGATGCAACGAGACTGGGCTACCCAGGTTATCTGGTGGCAATTTGTCTTGGTTGTTCATGGGTCTAAGTTACACCACACTTATCTAGAGACAATCCAATTATTAACCATCCAAGTTGAGTAATGTTTTCAACACCTGTCTCACTAAAAATTTTGTTGATGTGCTTTACACCCTTTTTGTTTTGCTTGTTAGTACCCCTGGAGATTACTTTTCTATCACACTTTTTCCTGCTACACTAAAAAAAAATTCTATTTCTGAAACATCTGAAACCAAATTTCTAATTTTAGACAGCAAGATGATTCTGGGTTTTGCAGCAATTTTATAGCAATCCAGGCCATCAGTCTTTTGATCTATCTTCGAGTAGGAAACGCAATATATATATATATATCTGTTTCGTTGGCCGTCTTCAACTGCCAAGGTCCCCAATTCCACGTGTGGTCTCAATCTCTACTCATTAGAATAATGCTTCTTTTGAGCCCCGCATTCACTTTTTGAAGCTCAAGATTCACCAAGGGCTCTCCAGAAGTACCAAATTCAACATTTTGTCTATTCATGAATTCAACGAACTCTGTAATCGAACCCCCCACTCCAAAATAGATGTCCTTTCCAGCCAGCACAGCCCGAGAACCGGATCGAAGCAATAGCTCGATCAACGTTTGTGCAACCACCTGCAGAACCTGAGATGAATAGATTGTTTCGCTGGTGAGAATCAAAAGGTTTTCTGTAATTTCAGGCTCGACCAATTCCATGAATTTCCGGCCCCACGATCCGGAAATTAAACTCAGTTCTATTTGATGGTTGTGTAGCCAGTCCAAAAACCGCTGGATCAATCCACTAGTGACGTCAATCTCGCCAAATCTCACGTTACCCTCTATATCTTCCCGCTTCTGTAGTTCATATAGTTCGGTTTCATCGGGCACTTCACAACACCAAACAATAAAAAGATTAGGCACTGTTACCAATCTCAAGACTTCGTAATTGAAGTCGCTCAGAATGAACTTGAACCTGGCTGTGCTGGCTTCTGTCTTTAAGAAATTCAGTACTCTTTTGAATGCTAGCAACGAAGGTAAGCTGGTTCCGCAACCGAGCTCCAAACAACAAAGATCCTTCTCAAACATACTCTGATCCATACTTTTCAATTTATCTATCATATCAAATGAGCATTCCCACGACTTCAAACCACCCTCATACACTCCGTTCCTCACGTCCTCCTCTGTTTCTCCAATAAGAACACGAGCCTCTTCGCTCTCACAATCTTCCATCATGAGCTGATGTTTCACGTCAAATAGTTCTCGTCGATAAAGTGGTTCACCAACATCAAGAGTTTCATATGTGATTCTAGTGCCAATCATTTTTCTAGCTAAGTTGTCTATCGAATGTACTTTGGGCACAACTGTCACTTCAGCAATATCTAGTGGATTTTCAAATTTAGCTACACATGGCTCGTCATCCTCGTCAAATCCAAACCTAAACGACATCTTAGTGGATCAATGTCTTGTGTTATATCATTTTTCGATTTTCAGCAGGCACCCTGGAAATTTTTTAATAGACCTTTTGCTTTATCAGGGCTGTGTAGAAACTCATCCTGAATTTTAAAGATTTAACACGAAGCAAAAAAACCACCACCCTGATAAAACTGCAAACCAACCAGTCCTTTACCCTCCATCGATGTCTTTTGATCTCTCAGATTATTCGTCTTATCTGGAGGACTTTGATTCTGTGAAGTTGGCTAATGAACTGGCTGTGTCCACCAATGACACCAATGAAGACTCGCTGGACCTTACTACCTCCATCAAGCGATTACAATTCGATCTGAAAGATATAGATAAAAGATTGAGAAAAAGCTCGAACGAGAAATACACAGATCTTATTTCGGAGCTGGATAATGTTGAGAGCTTCCAAGATACCATAGGCACTCTTAAACCGTCGCTTAAACAGGTGAATTCATCGTACTCAAGACTCCAAACAGAAATCCTCAAGCCATACAATGAGTCCTCGAACATGCATACTGCATTGAAGAAAATCCATCAAACTTCCAATCTTCTTCGATCATCGACATATTTCATATACTTGATGTCCAAGGTGGAGGAAATCGACAAATCAGACCATGAACTCAGTAAAAAACCTTTTAGAAACTTGTACTTACTTACCAGACTGCTGAACCAATTGAAATTGCATCTCACAGATTCACCATTTTTAAAGAGTTTGAAAATGGTAAGAGATTATGAGAATTTCCAACAGTTACAGACCTCGAGAATCATAGACATTTGTCACCATAATTTGAAGAATCTGTCAGCAGATTATGATGACCAATCTCTCCTCAATTTGATATACTCACTGTCAATTGTTTCATCTGAATCCTTTTACAACCAAATCCAGCAACTACTGAGCTTAAAAATTGCGGCATCTATCAACTTGGTGGTCAAAAACCTCAATAATTCTAGAAGTTTGGATCGTGTGTTCAAAGAGGTGTCGGCTAGCGGGAAACTTATAAGTAATTTAGAAACCGTGATGAGATCAAATAAATGGCAAGAGTCAGCCAGTGCCAAGGACTCAGATATGACTACAGTCACCATTTATGAAAAAGTCAACTCTGTGCTGGAATTGAATTCATCACTTATTACTCTCTTCTGGAAAGATATTGCTGTTGGGATCGAACCCAAGTTTAAAGATATTGTGCTAAAAGGTGGTCCAATAGCGAAGAATCTGAAATCTATTAAAGACGATATCAAACAAATAATTAAACAATGTGTCCTGGATTCCTTCAGTGATGACAATATCAAGCGAGAGGATTGTCTAGAAGTCAGAATGATGCAAAATAGCGTTGCTGCTCTTGAAACTAAACGTTAGTCATCAGCTTCGACTTTACGATGCCTCTTTCCACCCCTTCTGGTCTTTTTCTGTTTGCTTGGTTGCATTTGGCGTTGTTGAATTACTTTCAACTCGTTTTGAAATTGAATTGCTCGTTTCAGACACTCTTTCCTACCCAGTCGCTGTCTTTTCCCTGCGCGTCGATGGGGTCGCACAGTTTTTGAAACGGGTTTCTTTTTCAACTGGTCTTTTTCCACTTTGGCATTAAGTTCCTTCAAGTCGTATAATCTATAAAATGACTTTCTGGATACCAGGCTGTCTGTAAGCACTGTTTTCCCTTCTACCGCACTCTGCTGAAACTTCCAGACCTGTGAATCATTGTATCTTGCAAAATAATAGCTTTCTGGCCGTTTTTTATTCGACTCAACGTAATCTGTGATCTCATATACAGTGTCTTCTAGCTCGCTAATTTTCCATAGCTGTGGATCTTGTTGTGTATCTGTCGAAAATAATGGAAAATACTGACTTTTCGTTTCCTTGTGTTCATTCTTCTCAGTTTGGTCTTCCACCTCTACTAATTCAAATTCGAACTCCGGAGCATCATAGTATAGTTCTGGTCCGGTGGAATTCTCTTGTCCATCTGATCCCAAAAACAGCTCTGATCTCAAAACTCTATTTATCATTAGTAATTTGTGTATTCATATGATTATTCGGTACCTACTTCACTACGTCTGAATTCATAGTTCAGTTTTGATGTCCGACTATATCAACTAGCTCTAGTAGTACTGAAATCTTTTTTTCCTTCACCAACACAGCAGAATACACAGCCGTAATTTTTAGTGATCTGGTAAATGTTGATAAATAAGTAATAAATAAGTGATAAATAAGTAATAAATAAGAGAATTCCAGCTATCTATATGGAGCATCTGCATCAGAAGCGTACCGGTATTCTTGCTCCCATTTGTCCCCATTGGCTAAGAGCTTTTCCTTGTTGTAAAGCAACTCTTCTCTAGTCTCTGCAGCATACTCCGCGTTTGGAGTCTCCACAATGGCATCCACGGGACAACTCTCCTGACAATAACCACAATAAATACATTTGGTCATATCAATATCATATTTGAATGTTCTTCTAGACCCATCTGCTCTTTCTTCAGCCTCAATGGTGATGGCTTGTGCCGGACAAATGGCTTCACATAACTTACATGCAATACACCTTTCTTCCCCAGAAGGATATCTTCTTAATGCATGTTCACCTCTGAATCTTGGAGAAATAGCTCCTTTCTCAAAGGGATAATAAATTGTATATGGAGCTCTGAAAAACATTTCAAGCACAATATACATTCCTCTGAACATTTCTGCTAAAAGATACATTCTTGTTGCCTTTGAAAGTGCTCCTTCCTTCGATTCCTCCCAGCTCTGTGGCCTAGGGAGCCTGAAACTAGCAGGCCATGTCGAGTGTTCAGATCCTGCCGTGGCAGCAATGGATGGTTTTAGCACGGTACTAGTTGTATGGAAGCCTTTAGAGAAAATACTTTTTCTCCAAATGCCTTTCCAAACGCTTTGGCGACACAACATGACCAATACAGAATATTCAATTAATCTGTCCAATAAACTTTTGCCTATATAATAATAATAAGAGGAATCTTTTGATGCAATTACTCCACCTTTTTTTTTTGGGTTCGTATCATTCGCGTCGATCGACGCTATGGGAGATACACCAACGTCGATATCTGATACATTACCCGGGCTGTCTATAGAAATTCCGTTTTGGGAAACCTCGAGAGAAAAGCCATTCACGGTGAAAACGAACATCTACTTAATAGCAAGCGCGTTCTGTTCTTTCTGAGACAAGGACCAAAAAGTTAGACTTTATTGATTTTCAATAACGAACACTCATACAATTATAATGTTGAGAAATTCTATTAGACAGTTCTCTAGCACTGCTAGAGCCCAGGTTGCCAAGATGTCCCTCATCGGAACAATTGGTTCGGACCTCACCAAACAAACTACAACCACTGGCAAAGAGTACCTCAGATATTCCGTGGCTGTTAACTCTAAAAGCAAGGGTGAAAACCTCACTTCTTGGTTCCAAATTGCGTGCTTCAATGAGAAGCAAATGAACTACATGACCGAGTACCTTGGAAAGGGTGCCAAAGTCTACGTGGAGGCCGATGTTTCAAACACTTCTTATGAAAAAGCAGACGGTACTAGAGGTTCTTCTTTGATGTTATTCCAAACTACTTTTGAGACTATCAAGTACCCAAAGACTGATGGACTTGATGCCTCTGCTTCCGAAGAATCTGCTTGAATTGATTGGTGTATTATGTTTATCTGCTGTTTTTTTTTAACCTTCTGTATAAGAACGTATACCCTTTTTTCGTGCCTTATATATATTTTCTGCCAATTGATATTTAATATTCTTGAGCCGAATTTTCTACAGTTCTTCGGGGTTTTGATCCAAAATATATATTAACTGTTCTTGTGGCATGCTTAGTATCTTAAACCAAGTTTACTGAGATCTCTGCGGATATCTTCATCTAAAAGATCCAGCTCTGCGCGCTCCAACTGTCTTCGAATATCTTCGTCCTCGTAGCTGGTAGATTCTCCTTCAATCTTAGCACTATGAAAAATCGACTCTCCAACATATGTGGAAGGGGTATTGGTATAGGCATCCTCACAATTGGCATTCGAACTAGTATCATCGCGCTCCCAATAGGTCACTGGCGATTTGGTTGACTCTTCTTTGTAAGATTCTGCATCTCTCACACTGCTGCTGCCGGTCACGTGACGTTTCAAGTACTGAAGTCTTCTTTCTTCTGTCCTCTTTTCGGACCATTCTTTGTAGTTGACCAAGATGATATGTCCCATAGGTAGCTTGGCTATCCATTCACCATACATGTGTAATGCTTCATCACCCAAACCAAATAATCCAAAACTGATGATTGAAACTGCAATGTAGAGCCATCTATCAATGTCGTCTGCTGCGCTGTATGGGATACGCAAAATGGTGTCCCAGAACAAAGGATTGTGGATTTGCGTAGAGTAGAATTGAGGTTTAATCTTTCTTGTATTATCAATGAAAAGGTATAGGATCACAGGGAACATGCATCCAATGACCACAGAACAAAAAATCAGCAGCTTCGCAAATTTCTTGATGGAATAGCCAGAGTTGGTGCACTGCAAGATGTTCCTGGTACTCTTTCTCTTAGAGAAAAACACAAACAAAGTGGCACTCGCCATAACCAAGCTTGTGGCTGACCAAAATAGTAACCAGAAGTAATAAACCAACACACTGACTCCGTACTCTGCAAGTGCAATTTTGCAACCACCGCACTTCATCAAAACATACCTACAGGGTTGTGCAAAATAGATGAAGCAGGTTATTAGCAATGGGAATGCTATCACAGTAAAAATTTCAATTCCTAACTTAATCTTTGGGCTGGAAAACCACTTTTCGGTTGTGCCGTTTGCAAGTAAGATCATGAACAAGTTAAGCGAAATAGCAAAAACGGCTCCTACAGTTCCAATTGGAGCAACTGCTTGAATACGCACCATTATATCGCACCACACTTCTCCCTCCCAAGTGGTGGTGTAGTCATCACCTCCCCATATTGCTGCATCCACTATCGATTTGAGCATAATCAATTCGAGATATACTAGAAGACCAGTGGCTGGGATGTTTCTGGACTTGATATGCCACAACACCGGAGGAATGTTGATCACGAAACATAAGGTGTGCAAAATAATAAATGTTGCCTGTAGATTAGTCATTTTGTAGATACAGCAGTAATACATAGATGTGTATAAAGGAAGCTTCTTCCCTCCACCTTATATACCTTTATGTGCCTGTCAAGCTCGGTTTGGAAAAGTCCCTTAGACTCCCCAAAAAGGAAATATTTTCGAGGCGGTGCTTATCGACTGAATTAACAAATTCGGTAGCCAAAGGAGCCAGCTGAGGAATTGGCCTGTAGCATCAGAAATGAAACAAATAGACAGGTCAGTAGCATAGTTCCTAAAATAGTTGGAAGTATAGTGAACAGAATCTTGAACATCCAAGGTTTTGGTAGATGGTGATGTTGTAGCTGAATAAATGTCTTTAAACTATGTTTGTATTTTAAACACAAATTAGCATCACTTTCTGCCTACACCCACTGTCAAATAAATCAGTAAACATAAGCAGATTTGAATCACGAATGCAATAACAGATCTGCCCGTCCATCTAATCATTTTCGTGTTCACTTCTTGATGAAATTCCCAGCTATATTGATTATCACACACAGGATCTGCAAAAGGATCTTGATCGTCAGTTTCCACAATACTCCGCTCTGCCTTGGTGTACATAGAATCTTGATCCGCATCTGACAAATCGTCTTTCTTTCTGTAGTCAATGTAATCCATCATAATACATGACATCCGTACACCGATAATTAGCAATAGGAACGGTGGGAACAGCAGACCAATGAGCAATAGCTTACCGGTTAGTACTGGAAAAGTAAGGATTCAAGTTGAAAAAACTTACCAAAGAAGCTTTTTGGAGGATTAGATGCTGTATATTACAGGTTTTGCACTCGCAGTTGAGATTGGTAGTTCTACCAGTTTCAAGTTCATGCACTTCTCCCAAGTTGATAGGCTTCATACTATCGGAAATATGTTGGTTTTGATCAATTATGAGTTGGATTACAAGCCTTGAAAATCATATACTCTTATATAGCTGACTTTCGAACAGTTATGGAACTAAAAGAGTACTTCAGCATTTCGACGAAATCAAAAAATTTCCTATTTGGGACAACTCAATGCTACCACAATGATTATTGCCTATATAATTTTTCAAAGTAATGCTTCACAAAGGCCAGTGGATGGTCAGAGTCTTGTGCCCCCATTTTTCCAATTCCAGGAGAGAAACATGTGATCGGTAACACCAAAACGTCAGAAACAAGTTTAGGAACATCGAGTTTGGTGAAATCTTTCCAAGTGACTTTGGAAAAAATTCCACTGAGAACGTAGTCATTGAAGTACTTAAAAATCACATCTGTCCACACGCCGGCGCCTGTCCATTCCATAATTGAAAGCTCGCTATCCCCGTCTAGCTCCAGTAGACCTTCTTTCGCCCTGCGTAACGTTTCTTCAGTAACCGATGCAATGATCTCTCTGAGGATAGGATGTCCTGGCTTTGCCTGGATTACCCAATTGGCAAATTGCAGTCTTCTAGCGTAAAACTGTCTCCAATCAGGAGTATCTGGATCCGATTCAACTCCGATGATCATCCCTATTTCAGAAGGATCAACATTCTCAGGAATCCAGTTGGGAATCGGTTGCAAGGGCAACGTGTCCACATCAGCATAAACTCCTCCTTTGGCAAACAGCATCAAGTATCTGAAGAAGTCCATCTTCAAAATGATATGCGGCAACGATTCATATGCCTTGATCACATCCGGAATATGCATATATAGATAGTGCACGATCGCATTGGAAGTATCGTCATTAAAAAGCTCATGCACAAATCCAGGGTTCTTTAATGCCCATTGCTCCTCACCTTCTTTATATTTGGAACCAAAATTGGCATCATTTAATCCGTACTTCCACGATTGCCAAATATATGCTGGAAACTTCCGGTTCTGGTCATATGGGAACATATATGCCAATCTTTCACGTAGGCTAGAGTCCTGGCTTGGGCGACGAAGTGCACTCAATTGTTTTTCTAGCTTAAGTCTGTCGTTCTCTAGTTTCTTCAACCTTGTTTCCTGATCAATCAACAACTTCTCTGTCAGTTCGTTCAATTTCTTGGCCAGCTCAAGCTCATCAGAGCTTCCCTTATTGGAAAACCCTAGTCCTCCACTCTTACCCCCACTTCTGGTATCGACATTCTCTTTCGAAGTCGCAAGAACACCAGATCCTGGACCTAGAACATGCCGCAAATCAGGTGTTGAATCCGACGAGAGTTTTGCCAGGATCACTATCAACACTATGATGCTTACCGACAACAGCATCGTCCGTTTAAGTGTGTTTGTTTTCATGCTGAAGACGGATAAATCAACAAAACACCAAAGATTGTCGATCTTTGTTGATTGTCCTTTTACTTTTTTTTGTTAGGTACCAAATACTACTTTTTCCCACGTACTGCAAAAATACAATAGTTAAAACGGTCACGTGATATGTGTCTGAATGGAAGTATCTTGACCATTTTCAAAGCTATTTGGTGGGGTGGGTCCAAAATATCTATCAGCGACTTTTGATAGAAATTAGCAGCTTTTGACTAAGGATATGGATCAAGCATTTGTGCTCTGGTCCTTGTATTATGGGAGCTTGCAATCCTAAACACACTGCATAAATCGGTGCAAAGGTGTGATGTGGTTGTGCCGATGAGTCCTGTGGGGAAGAGCAATGCAGAGTCAGCAAGGCTGTTCAGGTCTGAACTGTTGCATAGTTGGCCATTTTCAGTGACGGCAGACAAGTCAGGAAGCAACAAGTTGTATGGAAATGATAATACAAATTGTAATCTGCAGACGACTGTTTCTATTCTCCTATTAAACAGGGATAAAAAAAAAATTATATCTATAAATTTTTCAGACGGGAACAGAGAAGTAGGTAACTGAAAAGAATTCGAAGACGATCAGCGCCAAGACCAGAGACAGAAGGAAAGAGTTTTGTACTTGAGGTGAGGTTCAAGGACTACAGAACTTGATGTGGATTTGGAGACTACAAAGAACGCTTGTGCGACCGCAAGCGGTAATTTTAAGAGGCGGCATACGAAATTTGTGGCTGGGACGACAGGGATTTGGTATATTGGGTCAGGGGAGAAGAATCTATACTTCCAGACCAGTTACTACGATTATTGGACATGATATTACAGTACAAAGCATATGGAGGGACCAACGGAGAATGGGAAAATTAATGGCAAATAGCAAGTCTGGAGTGTATGTGGGTGTGCGCAATATGAGTTCCCGCAGCAACATTGACGACAAAGATCAGAACCAGACCCACATCAAGACACAGCCTAAACGAACTAGACGCAAAGAGTTTTTGGCTGCAGGGTCGACGGTTTTAGAGCGAGTGGTTTTACGGATCAAGTGGATTCTTTTACGACAAAATCGACCTTTCAACATTGATGAGATCACTGCATTTTTGTCATGGATCCTGATGGGCAACTTTCTATGGATTTTCATTGGAACAACGACGTTTTTCGGTTTGATCATCTACTTGAGCAATATGTTTATGGATGGTAAGATCAATAAGAAGTTCTTGGAAAAACTGATCACATTCGATAACAAGTTGAATGTGGATATCAGAGGCGAAGATTTCAAGGCGACTTGGGAGGATGGAGTGATAAAATTCAGAAATCTGGAAGTGCAATCAAACAACAGCAACTTTATGTTTTGTGATCTTAAAATAGATACTGTCAACCTAACGCTATCCCTAGGAAAATGGTTTGACGGGCGTGGTTTGATTCAAGATGTGGATATAACAGGACTCACAGGAACTGTGAAATTAGACAAGTCGTACGAGAGCTTGATGGATACGTCATTTTCTCCCAACTACGAGTTTGGCAAATTTAAAATCAATGATTTGAAAGTTCAACTTGTTCAGGATCCAGAGAGACCGTTAGAGCTCAAGATATTCACTTGCGAGCTGGACAAATTGCGGAGGAACTGGATCGTTTATGATTTTATCAATGCAAATGCGCTTTCGGGAGCCTTCAACGGCTCTCTGTTCACGCTACACAAGCGACAGAATCAATTGGCTCATTTCTCAGCATTAGACGATCCTCAGGAAGAGGACCAACACAATCCTTGGAAAAAAATCACGAGATTGCACATTGACCAGCTAGACATGTCATATTTATTTAATGACAGGTCTAAACTGAACTGGATCCAATCTGGCAAAGTGGAGTTGATTGTGGATATTATGCTTCCTAACGAAAGTAATGCCGAAGATGTGACGATTCCCAAAGAGGCTCTTTGGCAGAGCATGAAGGATCTGGCTTCGAAAGTCATGGACAGCAAATCCAGTAACCTTACATCATCTGCTTCAAGGACGGAGGAGAACAAATATGTGGTTATGGACTTCAAATTGAATTTTTACGACTTGAAGGCTACAGTTCCATCGCAAGTCCCAGTTTCATCGCTAACGAAATCACCATACATATCTGAAGCAGATTTAAGAGGATTGATTACATTCATTAACGACAAGAAATTTGGTCTGTCTACAGGAGTGCAAGGCCAATTTTGGGACGTGGACGAAAATCCCTTTGACGGGTCTGAATTGGGAACTGAAAATGAGTCTGAAACAGTCGTTCAACCATTGGACTTGAACACGATTCCCCCCATCAAATTCCGGCTGGTGCAGAATCTTGCGGAGTTTGAGCTGATCGATTTGGTTTCCATTCTTGTTCTGGCCGATCTAAATAGCCACGAGGAGTCCGCAGATCCAAGAATAAGAAAGTCGTTTGTTAACACGAACAAACTGGTTGATGGAACCATCACTGAACTTCTAGCCTATATGATGCTGTACAAAGAAGAGATCCAGATCAAACTTATCGAGCTCTACTCGAAGAGAACTAATTTCGAAATCTTCTTCAACAATTTGATTTTGGGAAATCTGATTCTTGTTGGGTTGGGCAGTTTTGTCATCTAATTGAGACTTTTTATCCCACCAACCGTCCTGTTCCAAATTCCAATAGCATGTGTGCATATTATCTTCAGGCTGTGTATAAAAATAAATAATTACAATCAATAAACCTCACTATTATTTTTCAAGCACATGGGTTATTATGCAGGAAGTGACAAGGAAACATACACGCTTAGCAATTGAAGAGGGGTCTGCAGTATATCTGGTGCATTACGAAATCGCAGATTTAGTCGGGCTGTTTTGTTTCAACTTCTTTGTTCTGGCTAAGTTATAACGTTTCGTTGCTGTCAGAGAAAACGTGCGCTGCCAAAACTTGCTCGCTAAATGCGGGTGCAGCCGCACCCTATTTTATGGCGTTTTGCAGGACACGCATTTATGATCACCGCAAATATAAATACACGGGTGTCGACCCAGAACTGGGCTCCGTTGTAATGTATATACCTACATACATCAAATATAGGGGGAAATAAACCGGTTCCAAGAGGAAATTTAGAAGTGCAAAATTTGAAGGCATCCCAATTGTGCCATCACCGAATTTTTGGGGCTCTCTATTGTCTTTTCCTATTGTTATATTATTCATTTTGGGTACACTCACTTACAGGAGTTTTGCAACAGAGTTTAAATTAATTCCTCCAGCCGTTGGAAGCCGAGACCATTCTTTATGCCCAACCAGCAAACCAAAATGTGGACATATGTGAAAAGGACATGGTCCTCATCTTATGAAGATCTAGAGGCTCAAGAGCCCGAGAGACCGTTCAAAGAAGCTGGGGCGTCGGGGCCCGCCTCACTGTTCCGTAAGGCTCGATATTTCAACCTCAGTGCGATTTCTCTGATGGTGACTCTTATAATGACTGTCACTGCCATTCATTTCTATCTCCGATCCTTAGGGCTCGATAAAGAACTGAAAGATCAGTTTGGTCCAAAACTGCTCAATATAGAGTCTCTAACCAGAGATGTGAGTATCAAACCTATTCATTCGCATAACGACGAATGGCGGAGGCACCCTCTCTTCGATGCACTACATGTCGGCTCTAATTCCATCGAAGCAGACTGTTTCTACTTTGACTCAAGTCCTGATACTGTGTTTGTGGGACACAATAGTCTGACGTTGACGAAGGAAAAGAATGTGGAGTCCATGTATTTGGACCATTTTTTTGACCTCTTGGAAGAGGCCAATGCCGGAAACACCAAGGAGTCCCAGAATGGTATTTTCTACACATCTCCCGAAACAACTACCTATTTCTACATCGACATCAAAAATAACAAAGAGCAGTTGATCACAGCTTTGGAGAACAAGCTACAACGATTCCTTGAGAAAGATTACCTCACTACTTACAGCAGTGAATCCAAAGAATTTAAACAGGGCCCTCTCACTATTATCATCACCGGTGATTATCCTTATGAGCACATAGCTTCTCAAGATCCTCGGTACACTTTTATTGATGCCCCATTGAAAGATTTGACAGATCCTGGAACGGCCAAATTATACCCAGCAAATGAAATCTCAATTTTTGCTTCTGCGCCGTTAAGCGGATTAACCGGATCTCATAAGGCTTTAAGTGTTTTTCAAGGTCTTTCATCGGCTCAATTGGCTGACCTGAACCACTACGTTGATGCTGCACATAACTTGAGTTTGAAAACAAGAATATGGGATACTCCCAAATTTACAAAGTCAATCAAACATACAGTTTGGAAGCAGATTGTTGAGGTGGGATCTGACTATCTCAATGTTGACGAGTTACGTGAGGCAATCGATTTCTAACGTCCGTTTCATACCTACGCCCAACTCATGACTTAACTTTCTCCGCTTTTAACCCTTTTTAATAGAGTTTTTTTAAATCTTTGAAACACAAAAAAAATTGATCGCACCCAGGATCGAACTGGGGACCCTCTGCGTGTTAAGCAGATGCCATAACCAACTAGACCATGCAACCAATTGTGTTAACTTTTTATTCCTGAGTTAAGAAGTACTAACATAATACTAACATAGTTTATTATAATTTTAAAGACTCAAATAACCAAGATATCTAATTTCTTATTGGTGAACAAGTAGTTGTTAGGGTACAATAGAGAAACTTTGCCTACATCCTTTGAATCTAGCACATAGCAAGTAGGTACCTTCTTGGTTTCTATGCCTTCTCACCTTTACTTAGTCTGGTTTAAACATGGGGTCCTTCTCTTCAGGTGTAACTATCAAGATTACGTAACCCAAAAAGAATATACAAAGAAAAAGATTACACGAAATAAAAACTTGACCCCAAACTAGAGATCAAAAGTCAAATTGACTATAAAAACACAGCCAGAAAATGGTAAGTGGACTCTAGGAGACACCAAGTGAGCACTGTATACTAATAATTGCAGTCAAATCCACAGACAGGACTTCCTTTAGGATGGAAAATTAAGATTTCGAAAACCCACGGACAGGAATATTATTACAACGCTAACACACATGAATCCATTTGGACGCCACCAGAAGGTACGGAGCAAAAGACATTAGAAGCATACTTGTCGAAAAACTTGCATAGACCGAAGAAAGTCAGAGTCAGACATCTTTTGGTGAAGCACAAAGATTCTAGAAGGCCATCGTCATGGAAAGAAACTAATATCACTAGAACTAAAGAGGAGGCTATTGGCATTTTGAAAGATTATGAAGCCAAAATCAGGAGTGGTGAGTTCACCTTGGAGGAGCTTGCTGCTGAAAGCAGTGATTGTTCATCACATTCAAAAGGAGGAGACCTGGGCTTTTTTGGTCCTGGTGAAATGCAACCGACTTTCGAAAGAGCAAGTTTTGGTCTTCAGGTTGGTGAGATGAGCGACATTGTAGAAACTGATAGCGGAGTCCATTTAATTGAAAGAATTGGTTAATCCGGGTGTCACTGCTTATCTAAGCCGATGCTGAATATGTCGTTCGCGGTGAGAAGAAACCATCAAACCGTCCAGAAAAAAAAATATATATATATATACATTATGCTAACATCTAATGGAAAAGTATAGTAAAGAACAAAGAGACTTGGATTTGTTTTTTTGAGACTGTAATTAACAGGTTACATTCTGTTATGATCTATTGCATAGCATCGGTTTGATTTCGTTAGTTCATGTTCAAAGTTATAACCAACACTCTTAAAAACCCGAGAAATGGTCTGTCATTTAGATCACGGGCCAGTAGCAGGATGCGAGATCCGTCTGTTCACACGGACTCTTGCCTCCTGAGGAATTTCTCATACAAAAGAGTGGCAAGACCCCAATTTAATAACAAAAACCCTATATTGTTCGGATCTTTGCGATTTTTACATTATTGCAAAGCTAACACCATGAGCCACCCAAATAGACAGATTTTGCCTGCCAATGTCAAAGCAGAGCACTATGACGTGACATTGGAACCAAATTTCAAGACTTTTAAATTTGATGGAGAGACCACCATCGACTTGACTGTTAAGGAGGACAGTGATTTTATATCCTTGAATACTCTGGAATTGGAGCTCTTGGACGTCAAACTGACTGTGTCTGGCAAAGAATATGTTCCTGCAAAGACCTCTTATTCTGAGGATGACCAGGCCTCCACATTCAAGTTTTCTGACAAGGTTTTGAGGACTGGTGAACAAGTCCAATTGTACATCAAGTTTGTTGGTATATTGAATGATAAGATGTGTGGGTTCTACAGATCTACTTATGAGCAGGATGGCGAAACCAAGTACCTTGCAACCACACAGATGGAAGCCACCGACTGTAGAAGGGCGTTCCCATGCTTTGACGAACCAAATTTGAAAGCCAAGTTTTCCATTTCTTTGATCGCCGACCAAGAACTTACTTGTCTGTCCAATATGGATGTCAAGAAGGAAGTGGCATTGACAGAAACCACCAAGAAGGTGGTGTTCAATACTACACCCCTCATGTCTACATACCTTGTGGCTTTCATTGTCGGTGACCTAAAGTATATTGAGTCAGATTACAAGTTTAGAGACATTCCCGTGAGAGTTTATACCACTCCGGGTTACGAAAATGAAGGCAGATATTCTGTGGAATTAGCTGCCAAATCATTGGAATATTATGAAAAGGTGTTTAACATTCCTTACCCATTGCCAAAAATGGACATGGTTGGTATTCATGATTTCTCTGCAGGTGCAATGGAAAACTGGGGATTAGTTACTTATCGTATGGTTGATCTTCTATTCAGTGAAAAGAGTTCCAATTTGGCCACAAAGTTAAGAGTTTCTGAGGTTGTTGCACACGAATTGGCACATCAATGGTTTGGTAACATCTGTACCATGGACTTCTGGGATTCTCTATGGTTAAATGAAAGTTTTGCGACTTACATGTCATGGAAGTGTTGTAATCACCTTGAAGCCGATTGGAAGGTCTGGGAAGCTTTTGTTGGAGGTTCTTTACAATCTGCCCTTTCTTTAGACAGTTTGAGGTCATCGCATCCTATCGAAGTTCCTGTTAGCAGAGCAGATGAGATTAATCAAATTTTTGATGCCATCTCTTACGAAAAAGGTTCTTCTGTGCTGAGGATGTTGGCTGATTGGTTAGGCGAAGATACCTTCATTTCCGGTGTTTCCAACTACCTTAAAAAGCACTCTTACAGCAATGCTACTACTGAAGATTTGTGGGCGTCGCTTGCTGAAGTGTCGGGCAAAGATGTTGAGTCTACTATGAAGGTTTGGACCAAAAAAGTTGGATATCCCCTTGTTCAAGTCTCAGAGACTGATGGAAAGGTAAGCGTCGAGCAGCACAGATACTTGACTACAGGTGATGCCAAACCAGAAGAAGATACCACAATCTATCCAATTTTCTTGGGTTTAAAGACTGAAAAGGGCACCGAAGATCTAGTTTTCGATAAAAGGAAGATGGATTTGTCTGTGTCAAGCTCAGACTTTTTCAAGATTAACAGCAACTCTACAGGTGTCTACAGAGTGAACTATGAACCAGAAAGATGGAAAAAATTGGGCTCTTCTTCTTCCAAGCTATCCATTGAAGACAGAATTGGTCTTGTCGCAGATGCTGGTGCTTTATCAGTGGCCGGTTACTCCAAGACAACCAATTTATTGTCTCTTGCCTCCAGTTGGAAAGATGAACCTTCCTATTTTGTTTGGAGCGAAATGATTTCGCGTATATCTGCCGTGAAGAGGGCCTGGATATTTGAGGACCAAACTGTGACTGACGGATTGAAACTGTTGACCAAAGACATTGTTTCCGATAAATGCCATCAGACTGGTTGGAAGTTCTCTCATGAAGAGCCATTCCTTGAGCAGAGACTTAAGTCGTTGCTCTTTTCCGCTGCAGCTTCCTCCGGTGATGTGAAGGTGTTGGACGAGATTCACTCGATGTTCAAGGCATATGCAGCTGGAGACAAGTCTGCTTTGCATCCAAACTTGAGAGATTGTGTTTTTGCTACCGTCGCTAGTAAAGGTGGAATGGAAGAGTTTGAAATTCTTCTTTCAATCTGTAAGAATCCACAATCTGCTGATGAACGCAAAACTGCCTTAGGATGTCTAGGTAAATTTGAAGATCCTGAAATTTTGAAAAAAGTTTTCCCACTTTTCGATGACGGCACCATCAGAACCCAGGACTACTACATTCCAATGATTGGTATGGCTTCTCACAAAACAGGTATTGAGATGTTGTACCAATGGTTGACTGAGAATTGGGAAAGCATCACCAAGGTGCTTCCTCCTGGTCTTTCGATGTTGGGAAGTGTTGTTAAAGTGGCTACTTCCGGATTTACAACGATGGAGAAGTATGACGAAATTGAAGCCTTCTTCAAGGACAAGGAAACCAAAGGTTTTGACCAAGGTTTGGCCCAAGCTCTGGAAACTATCAAGAGTAAGGCCAAGTGGGTCAGCAGAGATTCTGATGAAGTGGCTGAATGGCTGGATCAAAATGGATATACAAAAAATTAACCAATCTATAGCTTAACACGGAATTTTTATCAAGATGAAGAAAAAAAAGGGATATGAATATTTTTATGTGGTTTCCCTTTTTTGTTTTTTCGTAAAAGAGGGATCATTTTTATTTTTTGATTCCTTTTTTTATACAAATCAGACTACCCGCAATGGAATTTGGTGCTAAAGAACCGTTGTGTGAGAATGCTCAACCAGCAACCTCAACCCCACATCCTCAGGCAAAAATGAAAGAGACCGTTCCTTTAGCTGCTGCAACCAAAGAACTTGTCACACCAATGCCCACTAAGGATTCCTCTTCCCAAATGGTCACTCCAAAACCAAATAAGGTTGTGGAAAAGAAATCAACAAATATGATCAACCATCCAGGCAAATTCAATGACTTTTTTGCCAATATTCCTGAAGAATCCGATACGCCTTCCAGCAACGCATTGAATCCATTCACTCGCATTCCGACTGCCGGCTCGGCCACCACTGCTGCAACAGTGGCCACCAAGCTCAATTCAAACGATCTAAAAGAAGACGACTCTGTTTCCTGTTTTACCAACTCGTCCTCCTCAACTCCTTGTAATCCTAAAAGAAGAAAGTTCGAGACATGTGAAGACCCGATGGGTTTTTTGGAATTCGGTAAAGGTATTACCAGACAAGCTATAGTCCAGAAAGCAAAGCAACAAATTGGATCCCAACAAGTTGGCCGCGGACAGATAGGCATGCAAAATAGCCATATGGAAGAAGAATCCTTTTCTGCTCAAGAGATCCCATCAAAAACGGGTATGGCCGAATCTATAAATGATGAATTAGATAAATGGATGCTGGAATCGTTGGCTATAATAAGAGATTACGAAAAATTGGTGGAGCGGGTTCTTTCCAATAAATTAAAGCTTCAGAAATGCTTTCCTTCAACACTTAACAATCCAGATCTGATGTCAGTCGACATCAAGGATTTGGGGAAGGATTGATGATCTTTAAAATCTACAAGCTTATTGCCCTTAAGCTGTCAAAGAGAAAATATAAGTCTGGCTTTCCAACTAGTTGTTTGTTATTATAATTAAACCAACAAAGATGTTTTTCAAGTGAAGATATACGTAACAGTATATCAACCGATGATATTTAACATTATAACAAGAAAGTGAACACAATTAATATAATACTTCGCCAATTTGTTTACTTTCTGTATCTTCTTGGGCCTCTGTTAGAAGAAACAGAGACGACGCTGGCTGGGACCTTGAAACCCAAAGTTTTGATCATTTCATCGGTGTCAGCATCAATGTGGAGTTGACCCTTGTTCTTCTTCAAGTCAAGAGCGGACACTTCTGGAACGTACTGGTCCTTTCTTTCTCTCTCTTCTTCTTGCAATTTGAACGAAATACCTCTGACCGGTCCTTTTTGAATTCTCTTCATCAAATGTGTGGTGTAGCCAGCAATCTTGTTTCTCAATCTCTTGGATTGGATCTCAGCAATTTCGCCGGTCAATCTCTTGTTGACTTCAAAGTCTTGAGTCAACTTTGGATAGTACTTCTCAATAAGAACCTTGGAAGCTCTCTTGACGGTCTTGGTTCTAACTCTACCCTATATTAATGACACAATCGTTAGTAAAAGCTCTTTGTCAAATGAACACAGATCCAAACTTCACAGGGGAGACAACTTTGTTCATGAACGCTCTTCTTGTAAATACTTCCAGACGTCTACCCTGGTAAATTCTCTTTCGTCTTCATGTGTAATGATGTGCACCTGGGCCGTATGTATCTGTGTCAAGTGATTTTCCACATACCATTTTGTAATGTCTATTGAATGTTGGTTAGCTGGTGATCAAGCTGTTCTGAAAGTATTTTAATGTATTTTCGAAGTTGAACCAAGAAATTTTTCACTTTGGAGCGAAAGAAAAGCAGTCCAAATGGTACTCCAGCAGCTCGCGGTAACTTCGGCCTGAGGTTACCGTGCAAAATTTCTTAGCCCCAGGGGAGTGGGATTTTTACAGGTGTAAGGAGGGCAAGAAAAACCCATATAGTAATCACATGATCAAAAAATATTTTGCAGATGCCGCTTCGCTCTTGTGGTTTGTATCCCTTGACTTACCCTACTGGCATTTCCAGTGGAGCAAAATCGCAACACGAGACACAGAAATTTACTAAGAAAGTGGCTCGAACAAGGAGAATTCCAGCTAGAAGGGGCATTGAAAAACAAGTTTGGACCCTAAATTTGTCTATTTTAGACGTGCAGGCCAGCAAGCAGACCACATAGAAGTCTGGCACAACGAATTAGCAAGTGTTGTTTGTTAAAACGGCGGTCGTAAAGCTGAGACCCAGTGCTGGGAGAGTGCGAGATTTGGTGTTGACACGAACAATAAAACACACTTACTTGGACTCCGGGATTGGTGTAGAGGTGCGATATGGCAAAGTTCCATTGTGACGTTTGTTCGTCAGATTGCACAAGAAGAGTGCGAATAAGGTGCGCTGTTTGCTCAGATTATGATTTATGTGTTCCGTGTTTTGCCAAGGGTGAAAGTTCCGGTAAACACAAACCATTTCATGACTATAAAGTTATCGAGCAACATCAATATCCTATATTTGATGAGGATTGGGGTGCAGATGAAGAGTTACTATTGATTGAAGGATGCCAGACTTTAGGTCTGGGAAATTGGCAAGATATTAGCGACTTTATTGGTGGACGGTCGAAAGAGGAAGTTGGAAAGCATTTTGAAGAGTATTATCTTAACTCGCCATTTTATCCTATTCCCGATTTGAACCAAACTTTCGAGCATGTTTCGACTTCTTCGTTCCTAAAGAAGCGCAAAGGAAGGTTAGATTCCCGCAAATCGATGCCTTTGCCGCCACCTAAAAAGGTGCTAACGTCCAAGCCATTGTGTTCAGATATTCAGAAGTATATGCCTGGTCGATTGGAATTCGAAGAGGAAGCTGAAGACGAAGCCGAGAAGGTCGTTCAAGATATGGTTTTTGAGGCTGATGAAACTGAGCAAGACATTGAATTGAAGCTCACAATAATGGATATCTACAATTCAAAGCTGACCTTGAGAGCTGAAAGAAAGAGATTGATGCTAAAAGATAATCTACTTGATTACAGGAATAACATAGCAATTGATAAGAAAAGAACCAAAGAGGAGAGGGATTTATACAACAAGTTGAAGGCATTTGCGCGCATTATGACGGCCGACGACTTTAAAGAATTCACTGACGATATGTTGAGTGAGGTCCGGATCAGAAACAGAATACAGCAGTTACAGGAATGGAGAAGAAATGGAATAACTACTTTCGAAGGAGGAACCAAGTATGAAAAAGATAAGATCGGTAGACTTTCCAGACTTTCCATGGGAATTTCAACTACATCGCTTTCTAGCGGCAGAGAAAGACACACTCTAAACTCTGTGAGATCGACCTCAAGACATCAAACTCCTTCATATGAGACCAACAGTAAGAAGAGGGCCAATCAACCTTTGGATATTTCGCAGGCATTGGATTATGACCTTCTCGCCGATGATGAAAAGGTTCTTTGCTCCAATTTACGGATCTTGCCAAAACCATATTTGGCCATTAAAGAAACACTGTTCAGAGAATTGCTAAGAACTGGAGGAGTGCTGAAGAGGAAAATAGCAAAAGACCTGCTAAAAATCGAGGCTACCAAGACCGCCAAAATTTACGATTTTTTTGTTCAGCAGAAATGGTGTAATGCCAGTTAGACTGCTGCATCAGAAGTACATTAGATGCTGTAATATATATGTAATTGGGAATGAATCAAGATAAAAATAAAAACTGAATGGGAGCTTCTTGAAGTGCTGGCTGTGCATGGCTGTGCAGTTTTTCACATTTCAAATAAGGGAAAAAAATTTATAGGAAAGAAAATTTTAATCTATAAAGTCTCTTTATATCCTTTAAAAGGTAGAAAAGATCAGATTAGGGGATCATTAAGGCATGGCAGAGAAGGTTCGGTATTTTTTGGAACAATCAGTTCCTGAGTTGCAGGACCTGGAGAAGAAAAAGCTTTTCAGTAGGAAAGAAATCACAATGATAATGAGAAGAAGAACAGATTTTGAGCATCGAATCAGTGGCAGAGGATCTAAACCTTCAGATTTTGTGCTATATGTTCGATTTGAAAAGAATTTGGAGAAGTTGAGAAGAAAGAGATACAACCGATTGAAGCCCATTATTGACACCAAGCCGTCGATCTCGGATTGGGCTTCTCCAAGACGTATTTTTTTCATTTTTGAAAGAGGTGTGAACAAGTTCCCAAAGAGCATGGAGTTATGGTCTCCTTATTTAAAATTTGCCAAGAAAAATGGATCGGTCAAGGTCATCTATGGAATATATTCAAAACTGCTACAGTTGCAACCGAGAAATGTTGATGTTTGGTTTTCTGCTGCCAAATACGAATTTGATCAGAATAAGAACGTCAAGTCTGCTAGAAACCTATTCAAGAGATGTGTGAGATTTAACCCTGACAGTCCTATAGTGTGGCTTGAGTTTTTGAAGCTGGAATTGACGTATCTTTCTAAGCTCCTGCTTCGAAGAAAACTTCTTCATTTGATCACTGAAAGACAACAGTTGGAGGATTTGAAAGAGAACGAAGGAGGAAATTTTGAGGGAGATGATATGATCAGTTTGATTCCAGATACTGAGCTCAATAGCGAATTGAACAATTTACCGGAATTGAACGTGAGTGTTCTTGGGTCGGCTGAAACTAACCCTGTCTTGAGAGGTGATATGGTGCTTGAAATCTTCGATGTGGCTGTTGCAAGTATTTCAAAGAATATCCAACTTTCCGAAGATCGATTCACGAAGATTTGGGACTTTTGCTCCGATGTTCTTGCATTATTTGACAAATATGACATTCTCGATAGATCATATTTGAGTAATCATGTGGTGGAGTGGCTGTTACATGATTATTCGGAGGTAGACAAGGTCATACTTTTACAACTGACATTATCGCTTAGATACGTAAGCAGTGAGGACGAACAGTTTGTGAATACCTTACAAAATTCGGTGAAATTGTATCAATCATGGGCTAACAGAACGAAAAACAACGACGACTTGAAAGCCAATGTGAAACAAATGTACATTGGTTTTTTGAGAGAACGGTACTTGACGAATTCTGAGGATAAATTAAAAGATGTTATGGTGCTTCTAATCAATAAGTTAAAATGATGAAAATAATGACGACCGTCGACTAATCGACCTTGTTAAGATCGTTTAATTGGATTTTCTTTGAGATCCGTCTATAACTTAACACTATCGATAGAACGAATCCTAAAATCAGCGATCCAACACAGTAGATTAGAACTAATAGCGAAGAATGTAAGTTTGTCAGTTTGAGAAACATCACACCGTTCTCGAATGTCTCCTGTTTACCCTTGTTGAACCATCTGACGTTGAATTTGAACTCGACAGTATCACCGATAATCACTTTTGTGGTATTCATAGAACTAGACCACGCAGTAGCAGACACTATCTGGCCTGGATCTTTTGTCATCATCAACACATTAAGATTAGGATCAAGGTCGAAGTGCGACTCTTCAACAATACCACGTAGCTGGAAATTCAAAGGAATCGAAACTCCCGAATGTGGCTTAACATCTATTTTGCACGAGAAAGGCACATCGTTGTGTAAATACAGTTGGAACATATGGTATACTTCATCTTCAAATTTCACCGAACAGGTCACTTCTTCGTCCTGGCCATACTTCAATGACATCGGCTCATTGGTTTCCAAACACTTCAAAAACTCCACGTATACTAGGTTACCCTGTGTATCAAATTTATGCTCTCCATTGTCGATCTGTCTGGCATTACATAACAACGACACTGTGTCGAGATCACCATACGATTTGAGTTTCTCCAGATCGAGCTCAGTATTTGGATAAGGCTGGATTTTTGCACCAACAACGCAATTCACTAGCAATGATAACAAGAAAAGCTTCATCTTGCAAAATACCAGGAAAAGAAGAACAAGTTTACTGCTTAGCTCTATTGCTGTAGTTTCATCCTTTTTTTTCAAGTAGATATATTTGGAACAAATACTTGGCTGTGTAAAAAACCTGGTTGGGTCTTGAGCACCCAATGGTCTAGAAGTTTTCAAGATAAACACGGAGTAATTGACAATAGTGTACAAATAAGAAGTAAGACACAATAAAGCAAGCTGGCATAAAAGCAAGTAATCTTCACAATAATAAAAGAAAAATCATTTGGCCATCAACTCCAACTCTCTCTCAGAAATGGCATTCTTCAAGCACTTCTTCTTAGCCTTTTGGGATCTCCAATGGGCAGCCAAACCATCCTTACGCTTGAAATTCTTGCCACAGCCCCATTCTTCCCCATTCTTCATCACCCCACCACAAACAAATCCGCCAGCTTGTTTATGTTGGTTGGTCTCATGTCTTCTTCTGTCGCTGTGTCTTGCAAATGTCTGTCTACAATCTGAGCATTCAAATGGCTTTTTATGCTCATGAGTAGACTGAATGTGCGAGTTCAAGTTCATCTTTCGTGAATAAGTCTTTCCACAATCTTGAAATGGACACTCAAAGGTCCGAGGTTCTTTTTTGCCAGAAGCAACTCCGGAATACTTGGTAGGTGGAGAGGGAAGGCCCCCATTAGCATTTGGATCCATACCATCTTGCTTCGAATCCATTCTCAAAGCTATATCTGCAGCTTTACGTGCAAGATTCGACTCGTCTTCCTTTGCGTTCTTTCCCTGTCTGTAAACAGAGTTGGCGAGAGTAAAAAGCGGATTTTCTTGCTGTCCGCTAGAACCGCTTGCCTCACTAGATCCACCCGCAGTGGATCCTTGCTGACCAAAGGGATAGATTGAGGGCATCATGTCGATTGGAGGAAGCTTCTTCGAATTTGCTTCTTCCTGTCTCAAATTGGAGGTCGAGGACGAATAATATCTGTTGCCGGCTTGTTGATACGTGTTGCCTTCATAAGCGTTCAACATCCCCTGCTGGCCTGTCTGTCCTTGACCAGTCCCGGCGTGCTTTTCATTGATCAATGCCCCCAAAGCACCTGACCCCAGGTTTTTGGGTAGACTTGGTAATTGAGGCTGTGTTGCTGAACCTTGTGTTGATGCGTTGCTTGGCTCCACGCTCGATTCGGTGGCGAAATACATTCCTTCCGGCTGGCCTTCACGCTTAAGCACGGGATCGGTGGTCGAATTATCGTCTGCGTTCATCTGAGCAACTTTGCTATCGAATCAAAGTAGTCCAACTGCTGTAAAACTAGGACCACAACAAGGAAGGAGAGAAAAAACAAGGCTGAACAAAAAAAAAAAACAAGGCTGACCAACCCAACCACCACGTAATCCTCGAAGCGGAAATTTCACAGGAGAGCTTTTTTTTCCTCTCGCTGTGCTGGGTAACAGCAATTACATAAGCATGACATTGCAAGAGAAGCGTCGTCAACGGATGGATTCATATTAGTTTATATATACTGTCGGCTAATGGAACGGCCACTATCACAACAGCTATGATGTATTGGAGGATCTGAAAGAGCTCGTTGGTCAATATTGCTGCCATGGCCTGCATTGGTAGTACGTGCAAATGGACAGTGATGGATTCAACATAGTCTGCTGTTTTCTGTTGGTCAATGCTGTAGTAATCAGCTGTCGCAACAAGAAGAAGATCATTAGAGTCTGTGAGAGATAGCTCGACGTTGATGGGGTTGATTGCACTCCAGCATAATTTAACCATGTATTTCTGGGCAGGTAGAGCAGATGTGTCAAAGACAAGGCGATTTTGCTGGTGATTAGATCTTGGCGTAATACAAATCAGCGGATCAAAATGGAGAGTGAGTTCCTGTAATCCTTCTCTAGCAAGTTCTTTTGTGAGGGTTTCTATGGAGTCGAGCTCTTTACTTCCAAAAATATCGACCTTATCTTGTTTCGAAAATATCAAAGTCTCAGTGTTTGCACACACCAGAGAACAAAAGAAAGTGGCAACAAGCAGCAGAAGCGGGTACATTGGTGTGGACTGAGAAAAGATAAGTTTGTAGAAGATTTAAGACAGGATTTGATATCGGTTAGTTTATGGATATAAACACACCTAAAACCACTCACAATCTTCTGCTTTATATATATATATTATTTATTTGTTTACATTTTTTCAGTGAAATGCTCCAGATTGTTTCTTAAATTTTATATGAGACGTTTTTTTTTAGCTTATTGTCGAACTCTTACATCCCAAATACCATTGTACTCTGCCAATATGTCCACAAACTTTGCTCCAGAGGGTCTTCAGTCACCCATCAAGAAATCTCCCTCCATCACCAACATCTCAAAGTTCACACAACAGCCGGGCCCGAAGCCCCTTCCTATCAGTCTGAATATGAAGATAAATGAAGAGTTACACGATATAAAAACAGCATTGGCAGATTTGAAACTCAGATCTAAAAACAATTTTCAGAGTTTGAACAAGTTGAACGATAACCTTGCAAAGTTCAATGAGACGGTAGATCCTGAAAGACAAACAGATCATCCAGAACTATCGGAGCATTTTGCAGCTGTAGAGAAAAGATTGGAACTATTGGTTATGGGTCAGGAAGAATTCAAGAGACAAACCAATCAATCACAAATAGATGCTTGTTTAGAGGAACTCGAACTGAGAATTCAGAAGTCGATCAATACCATTATAGAACAGCAGCTGCAAGGTAAAGAGGAAATTAAAAGCTTTTTGGAAATACAGAGTCTTAATCGCACAAATGACACAAATACCAATTTACAAGAGACTATTTTAGAGCAACAGAAACTGATCTCCACCTTGCAAAACCAACTGGAAGCTTCAAAATCACAACTGGCAACCTATGAACACATTAGCCGTGAGAAAGAGAGTGTGGAGACACTGGAATTGGAAAGGAAGCAACTCACAGAGGAGATTGAAGAACTAAATGATACAAAAAGCTTACTGAAAGCAGATGTGGAGGAGCTAGGGAAAGATAAACTTCTGTTGAGATCCAAACTACAGACATATTGCATACAAATGAAAACGTTGGGGTCTCAATTGAAAAGCTTGAGCATAGAAAAAGAGAACCTTATCAACAGTCTGTATCAATCACGTGATATCCACATGCTTGAGCTCGAGAAACTTGAAAACGAAAAGAAAAACAGAGTGTCTCCACTACATAGCCAGAAGTTGTTGGAGTTGCTTGGGGCATCAAACGAGAATTCAGACGCAAGCACTAGAGCAAGCAGTGATCTGAGTGATGATAAGGAAAATAGTTCAAGCTTGCTAATGAAGAACACTAGAAACTTTAGTTCTGTTTTATGAATCACTTGGCTGTTAGTGAATTGTACCCCGGATTTAAACTGCGCTGACGTAAGTTTTTTTCCTTGCTCTATTTTCTGGGTGACGTCACGGGTGATAATAAGTGCATCTTGGAGGGCGGGGAGGTAGCGAGAGTGAGACACGATCAGGTGAGGATCTTCAGGGACTTAGAGGTAACTTTAGTATGGATTGTATGAAATATAGAATGGCAACTCCTCAAAATGAACTTGTATTTACACCTGACATAAATTCCCCGCAAATAATATCTAAAGTGCCGGGCGAATTTACTATAGCCACCGGGTCATGGAGGAGCAAAATATTCCTGAGCACTGCCGCACCTAACCAAAATCTCCCCAGGAAAAAAAAAATTATATAAAAGCCGGAAGGGAGGATAATGTTCTAAAGAAAGGCTTCATATATATACCTATTTTTTCTGTTCTCGACGCTATTTATACATCAAATAGGTGGACAGTGCACATTAGCTCTTTCTAGAACGTCAACTCCCAGGATACTCGGGATAGCTTGCTAACATACATCTGTATCACTAGATTGGTTCAAAGAATCGGGGACTGCATTCAGAAGAAAAGAATATAACTCCCCCACTTGTAAAAGTTAATCTATAGAACCGCTACTCATATTTTGATCGCAAATACAGGTGCTATAGACAACTTTTGCAACTGATAGAAGATATAAGGGCAAGCAAGACCAGAATCCCTACTTACAGATCATACACCTGTACACCACTCGGAGTTTGAGCGCCACTCCTCAAAGTCACGAAATTAGAAAAACCGATTTGACAGGGGACACTGTCAAAAGAGAAAGTTTTCCCAGCCCGCAAAAAAAACAAAAAGTTCGAGGAGTCCCCAGAAATCTGGCCGCCTCGCGCATCCGGAGGATCCCCCCACACCACGCGCACAGGAGGCAAGTAAGAGCTTATCAGGTGAATTTTGTTCCTAAAAAAATAGTTTTAATTTTGCCCTCGTGGAAAGCTTTCAACGCTCAGCAAGGAAAGGTGGGTCGTTAAGGAATGTCAAGTGCAGGAAATAACGTTCTGACCCATCATAACCAGACACGACAGCCACAGAATACACTCACGGAATCCGAATCTGCAAGGTCGTCTCTTTCTCTAGAATCCAACGCCTCAAATATCTTCTCTTCACCGGGAGATTATGATCTGTCGTCCAACAACTTGAATTCTGTGCTATCGTATATCAGCGAAATGGATAATCATACAATTTCCGATAAAGATACATTCGCCACAGCTTCCACTATCAGCAGTATCCACAATAACAGCAAAAACAACGAGAAAAACAGCAATAACAATGCGCCTGGGAATCCAACTGGAAACAACAACAATATAGGACACGAAGTTGACGGGGCCTTTGTCAATCCTTTTGAAATCAACTCATCGTTATGGAGTACCGCAAGTGCAAACACCACACCTCAGAATTCTCAGTATGTTGCCAAACAGCAATCTCAACCTCGTGACCACCTGCTCTCCCCTCTTTCTCCATATGCGAACCTATTCAACCCTCCTTCAGGTGCTGCTGGACCTGTTGCACCTTCTAGTTTTCAGAATACTCCGTTAGCAATCTCGAATGCGGGCGATTTCAACTCCCGCAGAGCTTCGTATGTGGGCGAATTCACCACGCACAGCAGACCGTCAACAGGTAGCATCTGGAACAATAGAGATGAAACCAGGTCTTCGATAGGTTCCGCAGGGTCTCCGCTGTTGAACTATCCAGGATTGAACATGCAAAATCAAAGCTCACCTCAACAGCTTCCCGGTGGGAACTGGCAGTCGCCTCCTGCATCCGAGTTTGCTGCTCTGAGACGGTATTCCTATGATACCGCTTTAGCGCCTGGCATCGGCCAGCAATTAGGTGGTTTTGGTGGTGCTCCAGGAAGCTCGTCCAATAATAGTATGGCACCACCTTCGTTGTTACCGGCTTTCCAGCAACAACGCCGTTCCACCTCATCATCGTTCTTGATGGCCCCTAATGCTCCTACAATGGATTATATCAAGACATTCGATGTTGCCGCACATCAGCAGGCCGGCTCTCAATCGCTGGCCCAACCACCGGCATCACAGCAACAACAGCAACAGCAACAGCAGCAGCAACAGCAACAGCAACAGCAACAGCAGCAACAATTGCCACAAGGCTCTCAGCTTAACAACTTGATGAACTACCAAGATCAGTACATTCAAGCATACAAGGAAGCAGATCTATATTTCACATCGCCTTCTGAGGAGTCGCTTAATTTATCAAAAGTTTTAGAAAGTTTGAATACTCAGCAGCTGCCTAAATTTCCAGGTGGTGGTTTGCCAGGGGTTAGGTTAGTTCTCATATGTTTCAAGAACGGAAGGTTAGATGTTTTTTACCTTCCTCCCGAAAATCAGAGAATGTCGCACAATATGAAACTGGGAGAGTTGGTTATTGTAGAGGCTGATCGTGGAAGAGATTTGGGAAAAGTTGTCAAACTGGATGTATCGATTGATGAGGCACGGTTATTGAAGTTGAAACAGTTCCAGGATCAGCAAGCTGCATTGAACCAAGATCTCACTGAAAAACACCCCGTTTTGCACTTTCCCAAACCGATTGTGAGGTTTGCTTATCCCAACGAGGTTGCACAGTTGTTGTTGAAGAAGTCTGATGAAGAGAAATCACGGAATGTTTGCCAACTGAAGGTGAAATCGCATGGTTTGGTGATGCAAATCACGGATGCCGAATATCAATGGGATAGAAGAAAGTTGACATTTTATTATAATTCGAACGCCAGGATTGATTTTAGAGACCTGGTGAAGGAGCTTTTCAGGATATACAAGACGCGCATCTGGATGTGCAAGCAACAACGGGGACCAAACAGTATTGGTTTGGAGAGGGAGGATTGATGTTTGTGGCAAATAGATGGATGCTGTTACTTTAAAATACGAGAAAGCACATGTTTTTGAAAGAGAAACGAAAAATTATAGAGATAGAAAATGGAACTTAGGAAAAAAGGTTAAAAAATCTATATTTGGTGGTTGGGTTGGTTACGATTGGAAGAAGAATTAACATTATTTTTATTGAAAGTTTGTTACAAGTTTGGAAAATGTGTTGTGTTTTTTTATGAGAATTTTTGAATTAGACAAGGGATCTCAGATATAAATTATGGATTTAATTAATACGGTTAGTCGATGAACATAGGTTGTCAATACAAGCGTTTAATCATAAAATTTAAGAATGAGGTACATATGTTAGCCTTATTTTTTTTTACTGTGTGAAGCATATTCTTCTTCACTCACTTCCATTTCCGTCCAGGTCTTGTGGATGTAAGCTTCTAAATCTTTAAGTTTCTTGAACGCCTCTTGCTTATCAAACTTTTTCTGCTCGTGTTCAGCAATTTCGAATTGTTGCTTGATGGCCAAAGCTCTGTCGGAGATAACTTTCATTCTGTAGCTGATCCAATCTGGGTAGAAGCTGTTGTAGATAGAGCCAAAGTTGCATTCTGGCTTGACGGTGGACAAGACCGAAGTTTCTGGTTTTAAAGAGTCTTTTGCTCTGTACGAGGTGACAGCGGTGATTCTTTCGGTGAACCCAATTGGCACAGATGCAAGATGGAGTAGTTTTCTTCCCTGAAGAACCGTTGCCTTACCTTTGGCAGGACCAGCAGCAGGAACTACCTCTCCGGTACCAGTCTTGATTAGAGTTTCTCCACCAATCATTCCAGTGGTGTCAGAAAGCATGAGAACACAGACGTATGGATAAGAATCGTTGTGCCATCCAACCACAGCTGGAACATCAGTGTCGTACTTGTTTCCCAGAGAGGATCTTCTTCTGGCTGAGAGTTGCTGGTTGATGGCTTCGTCTTCGGACCTCATCGCAACATTAACGTGTGCGACTTCATAATCCATAATAACCTCTAATTCAACACCAGCCATTGCGGAGACTGCTGCGACAGTAGCAGGATGTGTCCATGCAGCATAAGTGAAGGGACAACAATCCTTTGCATAACCTCTAAGAACACAATCGACTCCTGAGGTGGAAGAGTGAGAGATTCTTGCCCACTTGGTAAACACTTCCTCTCTCAAGATTTCCGCTCTCATGATTTCAACAGCTTCTTCTGTGAAGAGAGGAAAAGGCGCGCTCGCTCCAATGTCGGAGATCTGGTCTTCTGAAACACAACCAAATTCCTCCATCGTGGTTCTAGTAATAGTGTGAAGGCATTCTGGAGTGAAGGCCAGATGTCTGGCAGGATTGAATTCGACATTAATATCAACAGTGGTTAGCGTTTCATGTATAGGTTTAATTTGCGAGTGGTAGGTGGAAGGCACAATCCTTTTGTGAAGGTTTCCTGCTTCGATTTGTTCGATAAGCTCTGCGGTTGCCATAATTATACGGGAAGTGGTGGTTTTGAGATTAAAAAACTTGCGGTTGTATTTTTACAACCAAAATGCGTGAGACTTCAACGCCTGCTTATATAGTATTCCGTTATCTTTGCCTGTCTGCTTATCAATTCCAGTCAAGTTCTGATTTTTCTTACCCAATTAGGAAATCCTGCACGGTGATAAGAAGGATTCTTGCTTGCGGCTTTAAGACAATATATTGCCTATTTCAGGCAGTTTCAACGGTCGATTATACTTCCAACGGGAATTCAAACTTTTTTTGGTTTGAAGTAATTCGGGCCTTCTCGGTTGGGCAGCACCTAGTATTTTAAAATTCATGTCAACATGGAGTTTGAGTATCGAAACGTACTTCTAAGCAAATGGAAGCATAATTGAATCTACTCACAACCCGATATTGCCTTTAAGTCAGCAAGAAACACCTTTCAAAGATTCAGTCAGGAATATTCCTTATCGGTTTTTTTCGGCCTGTCAACTTTATATACTGGAATTGACAAGGTCTAAAAATAAATTCCGTCGCTGAACGGAATATCTCTCGCATCTACAATATGTTTGTTTTCTCGCCCTGATATGCTATTGTGATTAGATGATACAAGCGTTGATCTGTCTACAGCTTGCTGGAAATCCCTATAGAATCGGGTAAAATATATCTTGTGACAAGGGCATCGAGATTTCTGAAATAAGCAAGATCCGCTTTTATAAGAATTCCGAAACTATAGCTAGTAAACTTTCACTTTACATAAGAGCTGAGCTAAGCAGAATATGGAGCCGTTCGGTGGACGACTCAGCGAGGCACTACGCGAGGGGAAGTGTACATTTATTCTTCCGAGTAAGGAAGTGCAGGCCAAGAAGCCAATTTCATCCCGATTCAAACGACCGCGTATTGTGCAGCGGCCCCTTAGCTGTTGGAGCCCCCTTCGAGCACTTCTCGGCTGTGCGAAAAAAAAAAAGTTTCCCAATTGGGCAAACAGGCAAGTGGCCAAATGCCAGGACGATTTGGTGAGGATGAAAAAACACACCGGTAAGCAACAGAGAATAAACATAGAAGAGGATGTTTACATTGGAGCGTTTGAACACAAAACCAACTGTTTGAAGATTCCACAATTGAACACAAATTTGCTGGCATTTTGTGAACTCACAAATTGTATGTTTACAAAACGCGTGCCAGTGAAGTCTGCGCGTTCTTCTCCCTTGCAGATGAATTACCTTTTTAGGAGACCTATTAAACACGCTTTTAGGGAGAAGATGACAAAGAAAATTCAAAAACGAACATGATTTGGGAGATCAACAATGCTAACGAATGCATCTTGCAGCCCCAACTTCCCGATTAGTCAACTACTTTAACAAGCATACCTGCTAAATTACACGCATCCCTGTTTACAGTTGGAGCGAGAAATCCATTGACAGGAGAGTTGAGAAATAAGCTGAGCGTATATATAAACATGGGGAATTTGTCCAGGAACAAGAGGAACCAGGCTACTTTGCTGTTGCTGTATAGCTTATTTGTTGCTGATTTATTCATTCATTAATTCTTTTTGCTACGATTTCCCTCCACAAATATGTCAGTCGACGTGACCAGAGTCAATAGATCAAATAGTGATCCATCACCAGCAAGACAAACACGTCTTCCGCCACTCTCTTCGATTCTAAACTCACAATCGCCGAACCGTCATGTTCTTCCCAACATCTCTTCTATCACTGGATCGCTTGCCACCACTCCTCCTAGAAAGCTGGTGCTTCCATCAATAGAAAACCTCACCTCGAGTCCAAATTTCAAAAGGTCTAATTCGTTTCCGCAAACGACGTTTCCGGTGTTTTCTGATCACAATAACTCGAACCACTCGTCAATCACCCCAAACTCTTCAGGAGTGCCAATGACCCCTGTCAGTCACCATGTGCTACCACCTCCGCCACCTATGTTCACCCATTCCACTCATTCCACCCCTTGTGCAAGACCTCCTCCGCATTCTGTGGGTCAACCATCCACAACTCAGGAAAATAGAACCCCCCCTAGAGCCCAGTATCACAAGGATACCAGCTTCAACTCGACCCCTCCATCAGAGAGCAAGAGTTTTGCTTTCATCTCGCATTCTGTTTCGACGTTTTTGTCTGCAGAGCCAGACATCGATAACGCGCGTCTTGCAAGAAGAAAGCGTAGAAGAACTTCTCCCACTGAATTGGCCATTCTCCAAAACGAGTTCGAAAAAGGCAGCACTCCTAATAAAATGAGAAGACTCGAGATTGCAGCAAAAGTCGACATGACCGAGAAGGCAGTGCAAATCTGGTTCCAGAACAAAAGACAATCGCTCCGCAAGAATAATCAAAGCATTAAAGAAGTGGTGCTGGATATTCCAAAGCGTCATGATTTGGACCAACAGTTGTTGAGTGCTGAGGAATTGGAAAATATGGAGACATCCTCTGCAAACACCACGATTTCTCCTACTCTCCATAATGAGGACGACGATTATGCTACTGTGCAAAATACAAGCTCTGCAGAATCATCTCCTTCAACTTCACCAATCAAAACTTCTCCTTCGGTTTCTGCAATCAATATTGATCCACAGCAGCTGCCTCCTAAAGGAATGTTTTTGACTCCTATGAAGACCCCACAAAAACGGGAAAACGCAATCATCCACGCAACTCCAATCACATCCTCAATGACTTTCAAATTCAAAGCCAGCGAGATGGGATTGGTGACTCCTGTTCAAAGTCTGACCAAGAGACAGAAACCAACCATGCGGCTCAATGTGCGCGGCAGTGCTGCCAGCACTGCCAAGAAATTGGGTAACGTTCTGAAGGATAGCACCAACGTGAAGAATGGAACAGGTCCAATTAACAATAAAATAGGAACTAGTGACAGAGAATGTGTGAAGAACCTGCTGAGTTTAAGGAAAAATACTCCTTGACTTGGCCTCATGTATAATTATGTTGACGATAATACGACCTACTAATCAATTAACCTAAACTAAACAGTAGCTTGCATATATGCAATTACCAATAAGTTACAATTATGAGCTAATAATCTTGTTTTTTTGTAATTATTATAACTATGAATGTCTTTGCATGAAGCAAAAACGGTTCATTATGATCATACACAAACCTCGATTCAAATTTATGGACCAGCAACCTTACCTCTTCTACCGGTGGTCTTGGTGTGTTGACCTCTGACTCTCAATCTCCAAGAGTGTCTCAAACCACGGTGAGCTCTCATTCTCTTCAATCTCTCCAAATCTTCTCTCAATTTGGATTCCATGTTGTTAGCTAAAACGTGGTAGTCCTTACCGTCAACCACATCGGCCTGTCTGTTCAAGAACCAAGCTGGGATCTTGTATTGAGTTGGGTTTTGCATGATGGTGACAATTCTTTCCAATTCTTCTTGGGTCAATTCACCGGCTCTCTTGGAGAGATCGACATCGGCCTTCTTACAGACCAAGTTGGCGTATCTTCTACCGACACCTCTAATGGTGGTCAAGGCGTACATAACCTTGATTCTACCATCGACGTTGGTGTTCAAAAGACTATAAGGATGTTAGTAACTTGTTGTAGATCATCAACCAACATCGACAAAGTGACGAATCATGACTTAGTTTTTCTTCTGATGGTAAAACATGCTCCACTGAAGTTTGTTCTCTTTACAAGAGCAACCATATGCTGTTGACTCTCTGCTGTTGTTTCTACTCCGGTATTTCGACATCTTCAATTTTGCATTTCTTCGTTGTCGTCATCGACATCCGTCGCTCTGGTTTCTTTCAATGTACATACCGCAAAATGTGTTGGAACGATCCAGATTCTTGCACAACTAATCCCATTTTGTTATCGTTGTTCTATATCTATTTGACTGTTTCAAAGATACGTTAATGTTTCAACGCTCTTATTTTTCACTTTTTAATTTTTTTTGCACCACAAATTTTCCACACCCGGACCAGCCAAGAGACATTGCCCGGTACAGCTAAAATTTTCGCACGCAGCAGAACCAAATTTCCACGCTTCAAAGAACAAAATATTTAAAGGGGTGCAAGGTGTACGTGACGTTTAGCCCTAGAACCCCTAGAAGAAGCACGTGATTAGAATTATTAGGAACTACTTTAAAGTTATTCGTCAAGTGTTTATTCATGCTATGTACAATACTAAGGTAGCTTAAAGAACCAAGTTCTTCGTCAACTTTGATGCAAAGTAAATCAGAGCATCCTTCTCGATGATGATTCTGTCGGCCTTCAAAAGATTTCTCACCTGGACTTCCTCTTTTCTAATGATGTCAACCTTATTGCTTGGGTACGAAAAGATAGCTTCTGTCAAGTTGTTGACCGCTTCATAATTTGAAGGAATGAACAGAACGCTAGACTTTCCCAATTGATGATGGGTCAAGAACTTTCTCACTGCGTGGTGATCTGTAGTTGGGATTGTCAAGTCAAAACTATCGCCTGGTTTTAAACACACCTCTTTCGAAGTGAGCTGTTTGTAGTTCTCAGCAAATTCGGAATCGCTTCCAATGATATATAGCTTTCCTTGCTTATAGGCAGAACTTAATGCGACTCTGTAGGCCATCTCGTAAACCTTTCTTGGAAGTAGAGTGGAGAAATCGTTAGGAGCAGTCCTAGCCAAAGCATATGCACCTCTGTAGCGGATTGGAGAGTTTGCATCACCAACTCTGGCTCGACCCCTTCCTTTTTGTGGAGCTAACTTTCTTCTAGAAAACTTATGGTCGGATCTACCTGGGGGATTGGATGCACCAACTCTGATGTTATCAAGCTCCATAACCACACTTTGCCATAGAATATCTCTTCGTAGAGGTGTGTTTAAAAATTTATTGTGAACAGGAAACATTGAATGAGGCTCCAACGAAGGAAATGATCTCAATGTCGCTAGAGTGTAGTTTGGTGGTTCACAAGCATGAGGAAATTTCGGAACCTGTGTTTCGGTTGCAAAAAATGCCCGGAATAATAAAGACCTAGCTCCAATCACTGGTCGTATGGAAGTTCTTGAACTGAACATGGGACCTCAATATTCAGCAAATTGCAGACTGTTTTGACAAAGCATACTGATAGATAGAGTGGTACTTTTTTTTTGTTGAAGAAAAAAAATGTTCATCTTTTCCGGTGTAAAGATGCAAAGAGAAGGGTCCTTCGAGCTTTAACAATAAAATGGCAACCTATGCGAGACAACCTAACATGGTGCGGATGGCAAGGGCTTGGTATTTCATGTCAAACGCTGTTGTCTAATCTGGCAGTGATTATTGTCCAAACTCAGAATTTATGTGACAGATGTCATCAGTAGTTGCAGGCCACGTGTGGGAGCACCGCAACGAAAGAGAAGCATCACGTGACAGATACGGGTTTATGGCAGTGAAGGAGTGGAAATTTGGAAATTTTGAGAACAAGGTCAGGTGGATAACACAGGAAGTTAAGTGATAAGATTAGGGAGTTCACAGTGTAGATGGTCGGAGATTGGGTTTATTTGGAAAATTGGCAGACTGAACGTTACTAGACATACAATTAGCATTTAGCTTGACACGTGGAGAAAGCAAACCGTTGTGGAAAACAACAAAACAAGACTGAAGCCTGCTTGCTTTTGGAGGTTGGGGACATATAAGACACAGAATATCGGCATATTTATGACATAGCATTTGGATCCGATGAGTTCAGATGATTTAAATGCTTCGAATCGCAGAGCAGCAATTGTGATACCCCCGCCCCCTGCGCCGATGTCACAACTCCCACACAGTCCTCAAAAAACAGATTCTCGATATCGAATACTGCCATCGAAATTCATAGATTGCTCTAAAGAGGATTTAATAGTAATTATCTCACGGATGATCACGTCGTTGATTAAGATCAATGACGGCCAGATTGATACGGGTTCAAGCTATTTGAGTAGTCAAAACCTGACCAGATTCCACTCGAGATCGCCGCCTCAAATATCAGTCTATTCCTATCTTTCCAGATTGTCGCATTACTCCTCGCTTGAAAATTCAGTGCTGATCACTGCCATTTATTATATTGATTTACTCACCTTGTGCTATCCGATATTCGCTGTTAACTCACTCACGGTGCACAGGTTTTTGCTCACGGCCACCACAGTGGCCTCAAAAGCACTGTGTGACTCTTTCTGTTCGAACAGCCATTATGCTAAAGTGGGTGGTGTCAATTTAATGGAGTTGAATTTACTTGAAACGGAGTTTCTCAATAAGGTGGGTTACAGAGTGGTGCCTCGCGATTTTAATTATGATAATCTGAGAGAACGGAAAAACTCTACGGGAACTTTAGATGTGGATTATCTCAAACAAATCAAGCTAGGAGCAGGCTCTGCTGCGGAAGTCCTGGATTTGTATTACAAAAGAATGGTGACTCTTGTAGGTGGGAAAGCCGCGACATCCCCTGAAAGAGATTCAGAAACCCTGGCTACGGAAGAAAATCAGGTCATGGTTGGCTGCAATGATGATCTCATCTACTATGTCGACGATATGGAAACCAAGCAACTTGTTCAGACGAACCCTGCTTGTTCAGGATTGGAACATCATGAGACCGAGTATGCTTCAACATCCGACGAATTACTCTCGTCTTCTTCTTCATCTGAGGATTACGACGACGAAGAAGAGCCTCCGGATGAAGATTCGCGACCCGAGCTCGAATCTGAGTCTACTACAATGCCAAGAACCCGTCCACCAAAGAAGCGAGTTGCCGAGTTGAACGACGAGTATTTGAGAAATGAGGAGCCCTCGAGTCCTTACCTTCCCAAGAAAATGAGATAATTGACACGATAATTCGCAGCATGATGTATAATGAGGATAGTAATCACAAATGTCCGATCGCCATAGTGTACTCCACTTTTTGTAGCCTCAGAAATTTAAATAGGGGTGATATTTGAGCATTGAAAGATTTCTGTACCCCGCAGAATTATATAAGGAAAAATAAATCATACTCAATACGAACGATTTGACGTTTCTATTCATTCCGATCGATCCAGACCGGTATTATTTTAAAACCATCTAAAGGTCTCTAGTCGGATGCTACTCACTGAACAATCATTACTGGACAATCACTATGTTCTTGAACCCAAGTTTCTCAATAATAATCCAGACCTGTTGACTGGACCCGAAAATTTGTATCAGACAGGTAAGATCGAACGAATGTCAATCTATTGCAAAAGAATTAGCGATCAATCCGATATAGATACCTTGCTAAAGGGATCTGTTGCTGTTATTTTGTCGCGATTTTCAGATCCACCTCTTTCTAACCATCTTGTTGGCTTCCTCACATTGGGAAAACTATTGTGTTCACATCCCAACGTCATTCATGGAGGAGCCATTGCCACTCTAATGGATGAGTTTCTTGTCAGATGTGCTTTGCCTTTGACTGCTTCCAATTTTGCAGTGACAAAGAAGCTTGTGATTGAATATCTCAAACCAATTAAAATCGAAGATTCTAGAGTATTAGTATACATGGATTGTTTTGTTGTCGAGAAAACATCCCGACGGTTCAAAGTCTGCGGATATTTGAGAAATTTGAACGAAAACTACAATTATTGCTACGCTGAGGCACAAGTGGTTGTTCCAAGAGAACCAGCTTTGGTTTGAGAAGATACACCTCACACCTTTATGCACTTTTTTTTTGTCCCTCGTAGCTAATTTTTACCCCATAAATATAAAATATTCTTTGCAATGACAGCAGATCGTTATTTGAAAGTTTAATTAAGACCTGCCAATTGAAGTACAAGTGCCAGAAAGAGATAGTTCTGGATTTTCAAAAGCTGAAAAAGGACCTACAGTGTAGATTAGAGCTATCTGAGTATGATTCTCAGGGTTTTTCTACAGCGGGGACTAATAAATGGTGGGCGATTCAATGGACTCCATCGAAATTATTTGCAAGTTGCAATATCATCAGGAAAATACAAACCATGTCTTGCAGTGTCCAGAGCGCATTTAGGATATTTCAATCGACATTATTCTACTGAAAAACCAGAAAAATCCACAAGATTGACTCGACTGATAGATTTTGCACAGAGCAGATACCAAAAAGTGCGATGGTTGTTGAAGAAATCATCGCGGCCCTTCAATACGGACGATTTCAGTGCTTTGTTTTCATGGCTAATGGCAGGAAATCTGGCATTGCTAATCATAGGAACCACCACGTTCTTTTCTCTGCTTCTGTATACGATGAATACCATGTTTGCACAGGAATTTGTGGCCGAAAAAATTGGAAATCTCATCACCAAAAATAGTGCATTGACTGTGACATTTGAAAATGCCATAGTTCCTGACTGGAAAGATGGAAAGATCCAATTCAACCACTGTTTTGTCAGTCGAAGACCAAGAAACGTCAAGATGTTTAAAAAGAAAAGCAACAGTTTGGAACAAAAACAAGACAATGCTCCTGTTGATGATGGAAACTATACTCAATTTGATATGACAATCGACCAGATCACAATATCTCTGAGTTTCAGCAAATGGCTAGGTGGAAAAGGAATCATTAAAGACTGTTCAATCCAGGGAGTTCGTGGAGTGGTCGATAGAACTCATGTGTATTGGAAGCCTGGAGACTCTGCATTGAACTACAAGAATATACACAAGCCTGGCGATTGGGAAATTGAGAATTTTAAGTTGCAAGATGTGTTGCTAACACTGCAAAATCCGAATAAATTCAAAACGTTCCAAGTCTCAATTTACAATTGTGAAATACCTATATTTCGGAAAAACTGGCTTTTTTTTGATATTCTCAACAGTAAGCACATCAATGGATCGTACGACGGATCCTTATTCACAATTGATAAGATTCAACGCACAGACGACTTTGCAGAGGAAATGGAGATTGACCGACAGGTTGACCAATTAACCAACGCGTCGGGACTACGCAAAAGAAATTACAAGGAAGATAACGACTTTAGCACTGTTACGCGTTTGAGGATAGACAACCTTAAAATTGAGCACTTAAATGGCGGATTGAAAGGACCATTTGGGTGGATCAATAAGGGAACTGTTGATATGATTGGAGACGTGCTTGTGCCGAAGCAAAATTCGTCTATCAATGAGGTCTCATTAAAAGATTTGATTCGGTACTACACCACTGTCAACCGAACCGAGTCCGAGGAGTTGCAAAAAATCAGTGTAGACAATCTGTTTATCATGGATTTCTATCTCAGGTTGAACAATCCAAAGGCCAGCGTTCCATTGTTCTCAAACGAACTTTCATATGTTAACAGTGCCTTAATCAGACCCATTGTCGGCTACATTAATTCCAAAAAAACTTTTATACCGATCCATTGTCGAGTGGTGAAGAAATTGAGCGACTTTGATGGATCGTGGACGACTTATGACTCTTTGTTAATGGACGATCTTTCTGTCGGAGTATACGACAGCTTTGTGGACTATCTAAGTGATGACCAATTTAAAAGGGAAAAGCTCATGAAGGTTGGGTTTTGGTCTTTCCAATTTTTGATCCAGCTCATACTTTGGAGTTTGAGCGGACTATGAACCGGTATCAATGCACAACCCTAATGTAAGTTTTCAAATATGTACAGGTGCAGATTTTATTATTGATGCAGCCATCTTTTTAAAGTCCTTCACAAAAACAAAATAGTGAATATGCTGCGAGCATGAGATTTCGTTTAAAGCTCTAAAATACAAGAAGCTGCTGCATCAATAGCCGCGTCTAGAGCGACAATTGCTTTGAAACTTGAGATTATGCGGCAAAACTTGCGGATGTGTGCATACAGATGCACCAATCATCTAAATCTCTATTGAAAGGTCCCACTGACAGCGACTCTCCTTTTGTCTAGATTGGCCTCCAAAATCTGATTTTCACCGAAATACGATTGACGGTCCATCGATCTAAAAAACGTATTGTCCGGATGCAGTAAATCGGAGAAATTTGTAATAGTGTTTTTTTTGGCGAACACCAACGCAGCACGGCAATATATTTTAATCGGATTAACCAGCATCCCAATCTAGCAAGCAATTTTTTACTAACAAATTTCGTATTACATTAAGAGTCTGGGAATGCGTTTTTTGCGGACTGGTGTACCCAATATTATTTGAATATTTTATACTCTCTTTTAAAGGCTCTGAGAGCCAAACATGGCCAGTACCCCTTCAGCAACACGTTCATCATCGACAACATTGCTTCGAGGCGGACTCGCCCTTTAGTCTTTGCTAACATGGATATCGCTCGTATGCTAGCTGACATGGAAATTCAGCCGTTCCCACGACAAAAGGCAATATGCGCTATGCACCAAAACCCCATTTGTGAATTTTTCAGTGGAAATTAATAAAGTTGCCGGGATCTAGACGCAGGACTAATGTTGACAAATAGCAAATAAACCAAGCAAAAGTCTCCGAATCCGCCAAAATGTTCCCCGCCGAGCGCGCCCAGCCTTCACAGCCCTAAGAGGATTGCTTTCTTTATCTGCACGCCTCGCAGATCATATTTGCAGAGAACGTTTTTTCGCATAGCCAACAACCTAATAAAAAAGTCACACAATACTATGTCTGCAGAAACTAAGTAGGATGCATGTTTTTGAACAAAGACAGGCCCTTATATGGATGAGGTGATTTTTCCACATTTCGAACCTAATTCGCTAGGGTGACTACAACAAGCTCTGCATCATACAGCAAGCTACATGCCTCTAGCATGAAGATAAAAAAATATTTTATAAGGAGTTCTTTTTCTTGTGGAGACTAGAAACCAGTATAAATCTGTAGAAAGCGTCAGCTATGTTTGTTAGCATGGAAAAAGCGTGGAATACTCTTGGCGACAGAAAAATGAGACATGGACCGAAACATGAACTACATGGGTAATAGTAAAGAGAATGCTATTCCGAGTATTCAACAGCAGCAGCAGCAGCAGCAGCATCCCCAACAACAACAACAACAGCAGCAGCAGCAACAACAACAACAACAACAACAACAACAACAACATTTACAACAACAACAACATTTACAACATTTACAACAACGCCTACCCCCACAGCAACCACAAGTATACTACCCAGTCAACGCCCCCCTTCCTCAGCAGCAGCAACCATCGTCATATCCACAATATCCGAGCTATATGCTACCTCAAATTCAACCAACATACTATCCTGCTGAGCCAACGCATCACGCACAGCATCAGTCTGTGCTTATAGGGCCTCAGCAGCCTCCTTCAAAACCGATTGTGATACAAACCCGTGGGATATCTCCGCTGACATACAAAATATCCCAAAATATCCCAACTCCGCCTTTTGCAAACATACAGCCGTCACCGGAATCTCTGAAGCAGCAGCCCCCAAAGCGATCCAAGCGCAAATCGAAGTTTACAAAAGAACAGGATGACCTGATTATAGAGCTTAAGAAAGCCGGAAAATCGTGGGTTGAAATTGCGGATCTTGCAAACGTAGGGACCTATCTAGCTGCGAGAAACCGGTACCAAGTGTTGATTGGCCAGCAGGGCGGTGGGAACTCTGAGTGTGGGCCAGAGGACGTTTTGGAGCTTAAGGAACTTGTTGATAACGGAGAGTTAGAAAAGCTTCGATATCTTGCAAGGGAATTTGAGAAGAACACTGGCAAATCAGTTGACCAAAATCAAATTAGAGAATTTTTGAGGTATTTATTCTGGAAAGACCCAGCTTTTTTTGAGGTTGATGAAAAGTACTTAGAAGAGCTTCTTAGATTACAAAATATGAGATCATAGGACAGAAATTTCAGATCAAGCATTCCGAAATGGACTTATTGACCATCAAAATCCGGCCTTTTCGTGTAACAAAATAGTGTGTTGATTCACATCTTTTTATCTAATGAATGCATATAGCCAGCTTTAAAGTTATTAAGCAATTTCCTATCTGAGAAGCTTTATGCACTTTTCCGCATATTTGATATCCTAAAATGGAAGTTGTTCTGCACGGATAATTAGATCGATTTATTTTTAAAGCCTGCAAACCAGCCGACCAATTTTTTGCGGAGACGGTCGTCTTCAAATTGTGCGTCGATCGGCCCTGTTCCTTGCCGGGGTTTTTTTTCTTTACACCACCCCACACATAAACATACACACCAGCTGATGTGTGTTAATTAAACATCGACAACATCCCGGGATTTAAAACAAAGTATTGGAACTTTAACCATACATCATTTTTGCTTTGTATTCATTAACCCGTTTTCTGTGGTTATTGTCGCATTCATATTTGAGCACCCCGCGTCCTATTCAGTCACCGTCTGGGGTAATCAATCCAGCAGCAGCAATCGTTGTCCCCTGATCCAGTCAATCCTTGCATGCATTCCTATATCACTCTTCTACTTGATTCAACCTATCTGCCCGGGGTTCTGGCTGTGGTCCAGTCTCTAAAGGCTGTTGGCTCTGAAATACCTGTTTGTCTTCTGTACTCTTGCAGTAATATCAAAGAGGAGATTGTGAGCCTGCTGCAACGCTGCAACCTGTTTCATGAGTTAATCAATGTGGATGATTGTTTGTTGACCACTAACTCTCCGTACATTTTGTGCGATATTCTCAAAAGACCTGATCTCGCATTGTGTCTGACCAAATTGAATTTATGGAAATTGGATCAATTTGACAAACTTGTTTACCTCGACGCCGATACACTGGTTTTGAAAAACATTGACCCCCTGTTTGACACAGATTTAGAACAGGGACAGATTGCAGCTGCTCCTGATTGTGGTTGGCCCGATCTTTTCAACTCTGGATTGTTGGTCCTCAAGCCAGACTTGGACACTTTCACTCAGTTGATGGATTTTTACACCACCTCAGAATCTTTTGATGGTGCAGATCAGGGTCTTTTGAATGATTTCTTTAATCCAAATCTGTACAACGGTGGCCAAAGTCAATGGATTAGATTACCGTTCGTTTACAACTGTACTTTGAGCACTCATTATGAATATTTTCCTGCGCTGAAAAAATACTCGGATGACGTGAAAGTGGTCCATTTCATCGGAGTCCAGAAACCATGGAATGAAGCACATGCAAGAGCTCTTCGAGCAGATCACTCACTATTTAAGCTTGATTTTGGCTCGGGATACCCAAAAAATGTTTACCAAATCTGGTACGATATTTATGAACGGACTTCACTCGAAAACAAATCCCATATTGATCTGCTTAGATTGAGCGACAACTTGCAACCGGAGCCATCTTTCAATTTTGTGTTTGAAGAAACAGAGGCGGACTTGGAACCTCAACCTGTTGAACAGTCAGCTCCAGAGCCGCTGGTTGTGCCTGCACACCAATTTTATTACAAGACACCAGATTATGTTCCTGTCAGCTATCCTTCAGACATGGGAGAGGCCTGGAAATTGAATGTATCTAAAATCACCAATCAGTGGGATCAAAACGGTGAAGCGGACCAGAACTCTTTTGCTGGTCCAGAACCTATACAGGAGCCTGAATCAGATGTGGATCCTAGGGATTTGATTGAACGCTTCTCATCGTTGGCCATGATGACTCCTCAGGAAGAATATGTGGCTTCTCATCCAATTTTTCCTTGGGAAAAAAGTGCAGATTCCAAGTTTACCACTACTAGAACTTTCAATCATTCTGCACCTATTTATTCAAATCTTGGATTGGCTGAATCCAATTCACCTTCATCCCCTTCAAAACAGATGCCATTTTTGGTTGGGTTTGATGACGGTATGGAATTTGAACAATATGTTGCATCTGTAGAACAATCTCATGCCGAAGAAACTCTAGAACAAATCAAAAAGGAAGAAGAAATTGACGAAGAAGAAACTGAAGAGCTTTCACAATTGCAATGAAAGCACTTCTTCATTGCTACTCGTTTCTTCGAAGAGAAAAAAAACACTTTTAACTTCCATTTTATAGTCTTAAATCACTACTACTAATGTAAAGAGGAACATAAAAAAAATGCATACCAGCGGTGCCTACACTTATGACATCTGAGGAATTCCACCAACAACAGGAGGAACTGTACCTGGGACCTGCATTGGAGGTTGAGACTGGTACTGCGTGTTTCTTGCTCCCACGTTTTCTCTCAATGCGGTCAACTGTTTGGATCTGAACACTTCGTAATGGACAAGCGCAGTCGACTCGATCAAATCGTGTAAGTGGGTTCTGGTCAAAAAGTCCCTCAAGTAAACAAACTCGCACTGAGTGACATCCTCAACGTTGATTAATCCCCATTTAGTTCTTCTTCCTCTAACCACATCTCCAGAAGGAGTGGTGATGGCGTCCTCTGAACCAATAATTGCAAATGGAAGCAACGATCTGATGTCGCTGTTGAGTTGTCTTTCATCTTCAGTCAACTCATCCTCACCAGATGTGTACTCATAAGGATACATTCTAAAGTTGTAGTGCTTGAATTGTTCTTGCAAAACAGACTTCAAGTTGGATCTCTCTTCTAGAGTCAAAGTATCAGCCTTGGCAATAATTGGAACAACATTAGCCACCTCTGTAAGCTTCTTTAGAACAAGGACATCCAACTTCTTCAAGCCATAGTTGGTTGGCTCAACAAAGTACAAGATACAGTGAACTCTGGTGTCTTTGATGTAGGTTTCTCTAGTGGCGTTCAACTCTTTTCTCAAATATTGATTTTGTTGGTCTTTAATGTACTTTAAAATAGGCTCCCAACACTTTTCGTTGTTGATCTGGTCACCAAATCCTGGTGTATCAATCACGTTCAAAGTCAATTTGACGTTATTCTCCAACAAAGTTTGGGAGGTCACCTTGATCTCACAAGTCTTGTCCACTGGCTCGTAGATACTCTTTCTACCGCTCGACTCCATGATATGGGAGCTGAACAGAGTGTTGACTAGAGTGCTCTTTCCAAGACCAGAATGACCAACAACCATCACGTTCAACGTGAAACCTCTTTTCAACAATCTGTTTTCTATCTGCGTGGTGATGGTGTCGAAACCAACATAGCTCTTTGGTTGCATCAAGGAACTAACAACGTTGTCCTGGACGTTTTGAAATTCACTCATATCAAGAACTTATCGTGTTGCTCAAAGGGGTGTTTATTTGTGTTGATTGTCCTTCTGACACACTTTGAAATCTAATAAATTCCACTCTTTTACACGCTTTCCTCGATAAATAAACACTTCATCTTTTGTTAAACGCGTGAAAACAAATCAATGGACATCTCTGCACACACATAACTATGGCGTACATGTCCGCGAACTATGTGTTCTAAGTTTTTTTCACCACTCAACTACTCAAAACTTTTCAAAAAGCTACTCTCACTCCAACAGGCTACATATTTGTTCATCTTCATCATAACTTCCAATGTCTGTGATTGCAGGATACCGTCATGTCCTGCTCCAGCAGGTCTTCTCTGGAGTGAATGTGCTTCCCCGCGTAGCATTTCCAGGTCTCCCTGCTCTTCCGTGGTTGCAAGAACGTAAGCAGCAGGTGAGCAAGAATCTTGAAGAACTCAGTCAAAAACTCAGAAAAGCAGTTGATGACACATTGGATCCATTTAAAGATAGTGGGTTGCTGAAGGCTGCTCCAAAGAAGAAAGTTTCCCACATGAGAAGAAGACAGAGATTATATGCTCCAGGAGAGAAACAGATCAAATACAATCATAATCTGAACAGATGTCCTTCTTGTGGAAATTACAAAAGATCCCACTTTTTGTGTATGTCTTGTTTCATGGAGATCAAGCAACTTTGGAAGAAACAGGCTAGAGAACATGAACCAGAACCATACAAGGAAGAATTCAAGAACTTTTTGGACGAGGAGGTCATCTATCCTTCCAAACGAGAATCCTCTCATCATAGAAAGCTCAGATTGAGGGAGCATGTGGTTAAAAGACCAAAGACTTTGCCGGTGGAGCCAACGAAGCAGAAATACTAGTCTCGCATTATGTACATAGAAAATAAACTAATTGGCTGTGCTATAAATTTTCACTATGGTGAAAAAAAATTATAGCATTATTTTCCTTACTATATTTCGTTTATTTATATCAGCTAGTAAGCTGCAATAAAGTAGCTGAGATGCCATCCGCTGTGCACGAACAAACATCCAAGAGACAGAAAAGATGCACTCCAGAAAAGGAATTTTCTCGGTACATCTCCTCGTCGCTGAGGCTGAATTTGTCTAAACATCCTCTTCAGATCAAACCATCAGGAAACCTACTTATTTCCTCAGACAGCGTTGTTGAAAAAGTCAGCCAATCTATGGGAGATTTTAGTAGGTTTTCAGATGATCTGATTTGTAAGATTTTGGGATATCTTACTTCCAAAGAAGATCTTTGTCGATTATCCTGCACTAGTAAATATTTCTATGGTCTTGTGAGTTTTGACGAGATATGGAAACAGTTATATTTGAACAACAAGCTTGAGTTTTCAAAATGGAGACACAGTTGGAAAAATTCGATATTGGAACTGGATGATGAACCCATCATTGATTGTGGTCTGATACATTCAGATCTTTTATATGTCCCATACCAGAATTCGCAAGTTGATTACCAGATGATTTTTCAATCTATCATTACTTCAGAGAGACAGAATGCCGACATGGAGCCCTTAAATGCCCAAGAACAATTTTATAAACGTGATGGCTCGATTTCAAGAGTGAGCGAAGATTCATTAACTATGGAAGCATTTGAGGCCTTCTGGCATGATAAGCCTTTCATTTTGAAATCCAATGATCCTAATCGGTGGCCAGATTGGAGCATTCCTTACTTGGTTTCTCGATTTCCAGACGTAAAATTCAGACAAGAATCAGTTGATTGGAAACTCAAATTATATTACGATTACGCCCGCAGTAATAGAGACGAGAACCCGTTATATCTGTTTGATTGCAACTCGGATGCTATGAAGGAATTGAAACAGGAATTTGTCAAGCCAAAAATTTTTAGCCATGACATGTTTGATGTTTTTACCAGAAATGGGGTTAGTTGTCGACCAGACAACACCTGGCTCATTGTGGGCCCTCAAAGGTCTGGTTCGACCTTCCATAAGGATCCAAACAGCACGAGTGCTTGGAACACTGTTTTGGAAGGCTCGAAACTTTGGATAATGCTGCCTCCAGATATGAAGCCTCCTGGAGTTCACACAAATGAGGATGAATCCGAGGTGACATCGCCACTGGGACTTGCCGAATGGGTTCTTTCTGGTTATTTTAACGACTCGGTCCGACTTGGAGAAAGCTGTGTGAACAAAGATGGACTTACTTGTTTGATTGGTGTCACTTTCAAAAACGAATGTATTCATGTTCCATCTGGATGGTGGCACACAGTGATCAATCTTGAAGATACGGTGGCTTTAACAGCAAATTTTGTTCCTCAATGCAAACTTGGAAGAGTTTTAGATTTCTTTAAAAATAAGAAACATCAAGTTAGTGGATTCCATGGCGATACGTTTGCTACGTTTGTGAGAGAACTTGTGAAAGAAGGTGTTATCGATGAACACAAGTTTGGTGATCTGAGTTCCTATGACTCTAATGAGGATGTTGGGGAGTTGACATGTGTGGATCTCCCAGTTTATGAACTGTTTATTGAATTGATGAAACTTTCTGGTCGTCAGAAAGAGCTAGACTTTGGTTTGGAAAGTGCAAAGGTTTTGGAAAGAGCTAGAGTAGAAACCAAAGTGAAGAAATCAGAGCTTTGGGAGTCATTGACCCAACAACAACCTGGATTTACATTTGGATTCGAGTCCGATGATGATTAGTACATTCATATAGATACATTTATTTCAAAAAAGTGCTGACATTTTCATAGACTCCAAGGAAAATGGCACCGCCAGCACTAATCCACATCGTTCTAGGTCCAACTCCTCTCAGAAATGCTGAATAACCTTCTTCCTTAGCAATCTTGACAGCCAACTGAGCCACGGGTATTTTAGTCTGGCTTAGCATCAGTCTTGTCTTGAGCATATCCAATGGGGTAGTCATTGCAGCAGCCACTCCTCCTGCGATGGATCCACAAACCGCACCTTTCAATGGAGATAATATTTTAGCTTCCTCATGCTGGGTCCATTTCTGTTTTAAATATTCATATAATGGGAATTGAATCATAGTGAAAGGAATTTCTCTCATTATTGTTGTGGACCAGCCTCTATAAAGACCCCTGATGATTCCTTCGCCAGATTTATTGGTGATGATGTATTTGAATGCCTCTCTAGATGTTTGGAATTGCATCGATTGAGTTCTTTGCTTGATCACTTCGGCCGGAACTCTTACCATACATGCTGCCACTTCTCCCAATGATGCGCTAATCATATGGGCCAATGCAAATGCAGTATTCTTATTTTCCACATACTGTGGTATCGCCTGTTTCAAAAATTCTTTGGATGTGTCGTAAGTGACGAAGAACAACGATGCTGATGGTGCCGAGGCAATCACTGCCGATCCTAATCCTCTATATAATCCTTTGAATCCACCATTTTTCAAAAATCCGCCATGAGCCTGTATTCTGGTTTTGATGGTATCAATGGGGAAAAAAGCCAGATCGGTGGCTGTACCAGCAGCTCCTCCACTGACTAGCGAGATGAAGAACTGATCACTCATGTGCAGGTATCGGTATTAAAGGAAGTGTGATCGAATTGCACAAAACTGTCAGTTTCGAACAAAACAGGAGTATAAGGTCAATAGTGTATACCCGACAAGTCTTGTGGATTTATCACTAGTTCAATTTTCGACTGGCTGATTGATAATATAAAAGGCCTTTTATCACAGATCCACCGGTATGTTCTTCATTTTGAAAAATTCACCAATGTATAATCGACGCGCCGATAGTCGGTGCCCCTCCCTGGAAACATAATCCTCTTTTTTTTTTTCTTGCTTTGCCTTTTTCAAAATACCGAGGGCGGACATAAAAGAAAAAGTGACTGGATAAACAGCTTAAATCGCTCAGTATTTGTCTCTTGAACCACTTATTTGTGACCCATAGACAGATATCATCAAAAGTCTGTTTTTTTGCGCAATCCATCTTTTAATTTTCATTGAGAAACAAGAAAACTGATACTTATTTCACTTCGGTTCCAGGTCCGGAGGTAACGATACTGTCATTGATTAGTGATTTATATCTTGGAGATATCTATCGGCAAACTCTATTATATCATGTTGAGTACACGTTTTACCAAGCAGTTGAGAGCTTCTTCTCTAGCTGGTCATTCAAAGCGTTTTATTTTTGCAGGGGTTAAATCCCAGGCTTCTTCCACATCGGTGAATAAAGCATCTCCAGTTGCAACGGCAGCTTCGGTCCATCCTCCAGAAGGGTCTGCCATCACACTTCAAAATGCCACCAGAGAAAGCTCATTATATGGATCAAGACCTATATATCTTGATATGCAAGCCACCACTCCAACCGATCCAAGAGTGTTGGATAAGATGTTGGAGTTCTACACCGGATTATATGGAAACCCACATTCTTCAACGCACGCTTACGGTTGGGAAACCGATAAGGCTGTGGAACAGGCCAGAAAACATGTTGCCGAGGTAATTGGGGCCGATCCAAAGGAGATCATTTTCACTTCGGGTGCAACAGAGTGTAACAATATGGCTCTGAAAGGTGTGGCTAGGTTTTACGGAAAAACCAAAAAACATATCATCACGACACAGACCGAACACAAATGTGTTTTGGATTCTTGTAGACATTTGCAAGATGAAGGATACGACGTGACGTATTTGCCAGTGAATGCTGATGGTTTGATTGATCTTGAAGAATTGGAAAAGAACATCAGAAAAGATACTTGTTTGGTGTCAATCATGGCTGTCAACAATGAAATCGGAGTGATTCAGCCATTGGAGGAGATTGGAAAGATTTGCAGAAAAAACAAGGTTTTCTTCCATACGGATGCTGCTCAGGCATTTGGTAAGATTCCTGTCGACGTCAACAAATGCAATATCGACTTGATGTCGATTTCTTCTCACAAGATTTATGGACCAATGGGAATTGGTGCTTGTTATGTCAGAAGAAGACCAAGAGTCAGACTGGACCCAATAATCAATGGAGGAGGTCAAGAAAGAGGTTTAAGATCAGGAACTTTGGCCCCTCCTTTAGTGTGTGGATTTGGTGAGGCTGCCAGATTGATGATGACCGAGTACGAGACAGATAAGAAATATGTGACCAAACTATCAAACAAATTGATGGACTCTTTATTAGCCATGGAACACACTCAATTGAATGGATCTAAAACTCACAGATACCCGGGTTGTGTCAATGTGTCTTTCGCTTACATTGAAGGAGAATCTTTGTTGATGGCATTGAAGGATATTGCTTTGTCTTCTGGATCTGCATGTACCTCTGCTTCTCTTGAACCATCGTATGTGCTACATGCTTTGGGAGCTGATGATGCACTTGCACATTCGTCAATCAGATTTGGTATTGGTAGATTCACCACTGAAGAAGAGGTGGACTATGTTATCAAAGCTTTAACAGAACGTGTGAAGTTCTTGAGAGAATTAAGTCCTTTGTGGGAGATGGTTAACGAAGGTATTGATTTGAACTCGATTGAATGGGCTGGTCATTGAATGTTTTGATCATTTATAAGGTATTGAATTTAAATATACATTGGGCCTTTTGTAATGCTAAAAAATCCAGAGAAAAAGATGCAGTATATGGAAAGAGTACATTTATTCAACGTCACTTAAGTCTGGGTTAATGACCCGCAGGCCTCCTTGCCTTGGTTGTCGTTGAGCCGATGAAGCCCCTGCCGCTGCGTCAGGCAACGAGCCTTCACTAAATCGTCTTGAAGTGCCGGGCATGTCTAGTCGGTCGTCCTCACTTATGAATCCGAAAGCGTTCATTCCCATTGCTGGTGCTGCTAATGGAGACGGAGCAATGATACTTGATGCTCTTTTTTCACGGATTGAGTTGTCGTCATCTTGTCTTCTTCTATACCAGAAAAAAAAGAATGCTGCAGCAGCCAAGATGAGGAATCCAAAGATGCTACCGACAGCAATCCCTGCTATCGTTCCCGAGCTTAGTTTTTTTTTGGATGAGGAAGAGGAGGACGATGATGAGCTGGATGAGCCGGATGAGCTTGATGAAGTTGTGGACGAGGAAGAGGTTGCAGAGACAGATTTGGTGATCACTATGACAGAGGTTTGTGTTGCTCCTGGAGATGAAGAGGTTGACAACGAGGTGGTGAGTAAATCTGAGGATGATGAGGAATCTGAGGATGATGTAGAGTCCGAGGATGATGAGCTTGAGGATGATGAGGACGAGGACGAGGACGAAGAGGAGGTGGTGGATGTCGTCGTTGAGGAGGAGGACGAAGATGAAGAGCCTGATGACGAGGACGAAGAGGAAGAAGTTGTTTCTGTACTTGAGGTAGAGCTTGACGTCGTCGTTGAAGAAGTGGATGATGATGACGATGACGATGACGATGATGATGATGATGATGATAACGAGCTTGAAGAGCTTGATTCTGTGCTGGAACTTGAGCTGGAGTCATCTTCGTCCTCTTCACTTGAATCAATATACACGGAATAGTAACCATCACCTCCACAATCCTGGTATGGATAGCCTGAACACTCAATATCGCAATAGGAGGAATCCACAGTATCGCCTGATGGCTCGCTGTCACCGCAATAACATTCGTCTCCGTTGGTAAGCGCTGCCACAACACTTCCGGAACATTCCTCTGTGCAATGGCCTGATGATTGGTAAGTATATGTGTCGGCCTTGGTTAGCGAGGAAAGCGAGTCTGAGGAGTAACATCCGCTATATGAAAACGTAGCCGTGGTTTGGCGGGCCAGCAACCATATCAACACCGACGCGATGGTTTTCATGGTGCAAAACATTGCCAATGACACTTCCTGCTATTTATATATATATATTCAACAACAAGCAACACACGGATCCTATTGGCACATTCAACACTGGGAGGTGTTTATTTCGCAATTGAAATACTTGGTCTCCAACAAGTACACAAGAAGTTCGCTGTGTTGTCGAATCCCAACAATGCTCGTAGTGGAAAATCAAACAGTGTTTAAAGCTTTGAATGCTGCTTCTCCTGAAAAACTTATAGTAAATAAACAGACGCAAAAAGAAACGTGCATTTATACAATAGGGAAAAATGCCAGATCGACGCGCGAGCTGGCCAAGTCTAAGTCTAAGGTTTTGGGCCGGCGCGTCGGTCGTCGGCACATATGTATCTACGCTAAAAGCTTTTTAACCTGTGAAGCAACCGCGTCTCCAACATCAGCGGTACTCGAGGATCCACCCAAGTCTGCAGTCATCACGCCCTGATCTAGCACAAGCCCGACGGCCTTTTCCACAGCACGGCCTTCTTCCACAAGGTCCAACGACAATCTGAGCATCATGGCAGCAGACAAAATCGTAGCCAATGGGTTAACTTTTCCTTTAGGAAGGTCTGGAGCAGAACCGTGACATGGCTCGTATAAACCGAATGCCTTGTTGGTGTTTGGAAGTGAAGCCAATGAGGCCGAAGGTAGCAATCCCAACGATCCTGGAATCACAGAGGCTTCGTCAGAAATAATATCTCCAAACATGTTCGAAGTGACCACCACTCCGTTCAAGGTTGTAGGTGATTTCACCAAAATCATGGAAGCCGAGTCGATCAATTGATGTTGCACTTTAAGTTGTGGGAACTCTGTCTTGATAGTTTCTTCAACCGTTTTTCTCCACAATCTCGAAGAGGCAAGAACATTGGCCTTATCAAGCGACCAAATTGGTAATGGAGGGTCACTTTGAAGTGCAAGGAAAGCAGCCATTCTTGTGATTCTTTGCACTTCTGGCACAGAATAAGCTTCAGTGTCGCTTGCGAAACCACTTCCGTCGTCCTCCTTTCTGTCTCCAAAGTAAATACCTCCAACAAGTTCTCTCACAACCATGAAATCAGTGCCTTTCACAACCTCTGGTTTCAATGGTGAAAGGTTCAAAAGCGATTCCGATGCAAAGTTACATGGTCTCAAGTTTGCATACAAATTGAGCGCTTTTCTCATTTTAAGAAGACCTTGTTCTGGTCTCACCAAACCAGTACCCCATTTTGGACCTCCGACCGAGCCCAAAAGCACAGCATCAGAATTTTTCGCAGCTTCAAGAGCGGCATCGGTTAATGGTTCTCCTGTAGCGTCGATGGAAGCACCCCCAATCAACTGGGTCTCAAAATCGAACTTGATCTCTGGTCTGACAGCCGAAATGGCCTCCAAGACCTTCACGGCCTCGGCCACGACTTCTGGACCAACATGGTCACCTGGAAATAGGACAATATGTTTAGACATTCTGATTAATACTTTTATTCAATACTTCGACACAGTCTTGAAAGGTATAAAGGAAGAGAGGAAAGATGAATTTATTGAAAAATTTTGAGTCGCCCCGGAAATTTATGCCGGTAGCGGTGCATCCCGCCGGTGGCGGACCCTCCGCAACACATAGCCGCGGCGGTAATTCCACCGCATTTCTAAAGTTCCCGCAATTATTCTGCAAAAAAGCTCTATTTCTAGGTATAGATCGGCACACCAAATTCAAATCTGGTCTGAAATGAATTGATTGATATCCACCTCCTCTAGCGGCGCAGAGGCCGAGTTGTTAATTTTATGTTGAGATTTTTCCTCTCTCAGCTCAAGACGCTTTAGTTTGCTCAATGGCCCCCATCCATGCACTGGAGCAGTCAGCTTGAAAGGGTTCAAAAACTTAACACAGTGTTTAAAACCTTCACCCATAGTGACGATCTCATGAATGATGTCTTCAGTACAAATGATTCCATATTCACCTAATTGCTCCTCAATCAAGGTGTTATCGTCCAAATTCACCTCCTTGTCGTCTTCTATCGTTGTGGTTGCTCTTTTTTGAATTAGATTTCTGACAGTAGCCAACGACGGCGTACCAAGTGCAACATACGGACTAATCAGTCTAAGTAGCGGTCTGATGGTGTTGTTCATCTTGACAAACGTTCCTGTGTAGTTATGCTCAAGTCTCATCAAAGAAAGAACTTTTCTAGCTTTAGATGGCACCTTGGCTCCGTGCGGACCTGGAATCCTCACCACAAACAACAATTTGCTCTCTTCATCTGCGTTGTCTGTAGATTGTTGGTCTGAAATCTTCTTCTCGTGATTAAAAACTCTTTTAACTCTATACTGTTCTCTTTCAGAAGCTCTGTGCTTGGCAACCAGCGTCTCTGCTCTGATGAACTTTGCTTTTCTCTGCTGTTGTTTGCGTCTTTTCTGATCTTCAGCCCTTTTTCTGGCCTGTTCCTGCTTCTCAATACGGAGTCTGTCAGCGTTTTTTCTCTTCTTGAGAAGGATCTCCGAATTACTGTTTAGTTTCGTAGTTGCAGCCATTTTCGAGTGTTCAATTAGAGCAACTATATGCTTTTAAACAGATCAAATCTATGGATATGTAGTTATAGCTACATGAGAAAAAAATTAAGTAAAAAAAAAAAAATTTGCTTACATGTGGTGTATAGATGTTCAATAGACCTGTTCAACATTACCTCTTTGACCCCTTTTATAAGTTTCAAGCTTCTCGACAAACTTTAGCAGGCCCGCCCACTCAGAATTGAACACATTTCTGCCAAACTTCTTGATTGCCACTGTGTGGGCATTGATTTTGATTAGCTTCTTTTGGGATTCGGAAAGCTTTTCAACTAGGCTGAAAGTTTGGTACAGTGTAGGCCTCTTCTCCAACTGCTTATAGTCAGGATCAGACGGATCTGTGAAAAAAAAACCAGATTGAGAGGACTCATCACCACTTCCAGGTTCCATAACTTTCTGCTCTTCAATGCACACTGGTAGCACAATATCCAGCAAAGGTCCAGCACTTGCATGAACAATTGGAATCACGCCATGGAGCATGTATTCGACAATAGATATTCCAAAATGCTCATTCCACATGACATTCAATCCAAATTCAGCTTTCTGCAAATATTCGTCTACTTTTTTCCTAGAAGAATTGACTTCGAACGTCACCAAATGGTCAATCTTGAGTGTTTTAGATAAGCTCTTCAGATGCTCGACATTGAGTTCATCATCTCCGGTTCTTGTGGATCCAACCAGCACTAATTTGTATGGATCTTGGGACTCCTCGGCATATTTATGGTATTCTTCAAGTAACAGTTGATGTCTCTTTTCAGGTCTAAATTGGGCAATGTATAAAAAAAATCTTTCTTTGGTTGATTCTATTGGATTGTTGATTTTGGTTTCGTCAAGTCCTGTTGGAGGATACATAACCGTTGCGGGATACAATTCAACAATATTTTTCCAAATGACATTTATATGGTTCAAAGTCCAAGTTGAATTGCACAAAGTGATGTCAATGAAACTCCCAACGATCTCGTACAACTTCATCATTCCAGACCAATAGAGGTACTTAATCCAGCCATATGGAGTTCTCAAATTCAGCTTGTTGAGCATATCGGATGATATTAATGGATAATGAATGTATGCAACCACTGGAAGTTGTAGGAAAATTGAGATCAATGGATAAGTAAAAGGCAGACCCATAGTATCAATAAAAACATCAGGTGTCAGTTTGGACACACTGTTCAAACACACAAATATGGACCCAAGAGCTTGTCCAACAATTGTGAAATGCTTCCATGCTTTACCATCAACCAGCCATTTGTACTTGTTAGACAACTGGATAAACACGATTCTATCATTAAGTGAGTCTTCAAATAAATCTAGTCCAAAAGTGGATCTGACGTTTTTTAATATTGAGCCAACGCTTGTCTCATCTGAGGCTGTGAACGTATACACAACCACAATGTTTTTTTCTGAATATTTGAGAGTACAGTAGATTGCTTCCCAAAGAACTCTTTCTCCGCCTCCGTTCGCATCACTGTATGGATGGAAAAATCCATAAAGGATCTTTCTCTCTGGATCATTCACTGCGATCGGGCTCACTTTACTGAGAAACCTCTCATTTTCTTTGTCGATTCTTGCTATGCGAAGGGCAGATGTTGTCTGTGAGTTTGGGTTCAGTTTCATTGTGGAGTATAATTGGGGCTTAAGTGCAGCAAGAACAAGTCTTCGTCTCATGGATCCATGTTTGATACCTACTTTGGACTCCGGAATGGTCCCCTTTTCCAGTCCGGCCTTGATTGTTTCACGAAAGTTGTGTGGAGGAATAACAAGATACCGCAAAGTCGCAGCTTGAAGACATTTATACAACACAAAAGCAATCAAAGCCGTTCCAAGGACCGCAGCAATTGCTTTATTTTGAGTCCAAGAGACCAACGATTGTTTGGGAATTGGATGGTCTGGAAACACCATCAATGGAGTCTGTCCACCCTTGCTCATCTCGAAAAAAGCACACCGAGGAGCAAAAACAAGAAAGAAATAGTCAACTCACGGTTCAACAACTACCTGGGCTGCCATAATATATATAAATCCTTTTTTTTTTCACTTCCAACAAATGTTTGCATTCGTGCTTACATAAGTTACTATATAAGACCCGTATCACAAGTTCGCCTGATTTAGATCTGATGATCAGTGTCAGCTTCGCTAACTAAGGCGACATTGTTGCCAACCTTCTCATCAAGGAAGCCATTCTTCGAATCAAGAGTCACAAAAGAATGGTCATTCACATCCTGATCGTACCTCTTCATATCAAGTTTATCTATTGAATCTGTGGCATTCACAGCAGATTCATCAGCAGTAGCAACAGCTGTGGATTCATCTGTCGCAGGAGGCTCATCAAGATCAATTGGTAAATTTATCTTTCTCCCGGTATCGCTTATTACCTGTCTATTTTTGGGGAGGCTCAGAATCGTGTCCAAAGATTGATTGGTCATCGATTGTTGTGGAGAATGACTAGTTGCTCTCTTGAAGCTCGATTGATCCGTAATGTTGCTGAGGTTGGTGGTTCTTCTGGTCTTGGAATTGGACATGACAGAAGAAGAAGCCAATGATGAAAGTCTTTCTTGTTTTCTGCGCTCCCATCCAATGATAGATCTGGCCTGCGGCGTTGGTAAGCCAGTGAGCTTTTTCAAATCGTTGTACCAGCTTATCATAAGATCATAGCTTTCTGCACGGAAAACCCAATTGTGTCCTTTCCGTAGAAGACCATTCTGCTTTGCATGTAGAACAAACTTGTGATACGAATTTGGATTTTTCTCATCTTTGCGAGAGTGCTCAGCTAGTTGACAATCTTCTAATGACAAGGACATGATAGGTATTTGATCTTTCTTTCTGTCTGGTGACTTGAATTCATGAATGAAATTTGGAGTCAGCACGTACCAACCCTTTGAGTACGATTTTAAATATTTGGATTTCCGTTCTAAAAAGCCAGATCTCACTTCAAATGTCAATGCATCATTTTGATAAGTATAGTGGATCTCGCTCAAATGTCTCATTGGCAAATTGAGATCAATGAAATTTTTCGAGTCTTTGGACACAAATGAGTCCCACTCGAATGCTGGATCTTTGGTCAGCAAACCACTATCAAGCTTCGAGATCAATCCATCAAAAACATTCTGTGCTTGTTGGCCCAAAAGCTTAGCATAAACAGTCAAGGCTGTTTGGATTTCAATGTACACGACTTTTTCTAGCTCTTTACCGGAAGTTTGCAAGTTGTTGAACGCCTCGTGTAGATAATTTTCCTCAGTGAGTTGTCTTTTGATCAGCCTATTCAAGCTTATTTTTAAAAGATATGGATCATCTTTTGGCAAGAGCTGAGATGGGTTGTGTTTTGCGGTGTCAATGGCACGAGTGTAATTTGTCAGTTCTGCTTTGGTTTCCTGTTGGTATTTGCTGACTTGGTTTTTGAAGTCACTTTGCAACGACTTAATCTCTTTGATTTTAACTAACAAGTCTCTTTTCAGGTCTTCCAATCTTGGTATAATTGTTCCGTTCAATTCTTTAACAGTTGCCTGGGCTAGCAAAGCTGCATTGGAATGGTATTGGTACAGAAGTGTGGGGAGATCCTGGATGGAGCCATTGCCAAGAGGTAAGAACAACTTCTCTGCAAGGGCAAAATCATCGCTAGAATCGGATGTACCAGCTTCTTTATGATTGAATAGGCCTTGGTTGTTTGACTGGGTGGTCATTGGGTTCACCTTGACAGGCTGATAGTACTCTCCATCTAAACCTTGCGTGACAAATGGGAAAGTAATAGCATGGTGCAATCTGATTTGTTGTCTGCTGATCTCTTCGTGGACAGACACAATTTCCTTGAGATAATGCACCAGACATCCAATGATGGATCTCCACAGTCCAAATCTGGAGGCAAGGATATCGGTGGGATTAGCATCAGTGGGAATTATAACGACCAACGGATCAGAAGGATCTTTCTTTGTGGGTTCTTTCTGTCTGAGATGTAACAAATGTTCCTGTGTGGAAGATGTTTTTGACTGGAAACTTTTAGTTTGTTCCGCCTGCTTCTGTCTTTGTTCATCCAGCTGTTTTAGCTGTAATTGGTTTTGAAGTAGCTGTTGTTCTGATACAAGACTCATTTCTAATATACACTGTCTCTTTTTTGTCAAATGGCAATCTACCAGTTGTCCAAATAAAAGTGCTTCTTATGACTTGCTAGCACAAACACAGAGCCTTCGTTTCAAACAAGCCTTTTTTTCGTCCTCTTTCCTCGTGGACAGCCTCTTTCCTTTTTTGGAAACCTGTGAAAAAAGAAATCTGTTCTGCAAAAATACGGGGATATATACAAAATTGCTGAATTGGGCTCTGTAGAACATGGTTTTGCAATAGCTCTACAAAACGAGGCATTTTTGATCAGCGTGACAAAGGCAAAACATGAAATCCCAAAACTGCGACAAAAGCTTTGGGCCTACATCATCAAGGGGAAGGGTTGGCTATGTTTCTGGTGCACGGGTGTTTAGGAGGAAGCTGGAGAACCTACCTGGTCTTATGGTTGGTTGCTTTGGTTCAGGGGTGTGGATATAAAAAGGATACGGTGCACTTAGGGTTGAAAAGCAGATTACAATCGAATAGAGAACAACTGGGAAAATCAGGGGTTTGAAAAGGAAGTCGAGTCGTGAACGCATTTATCGACCTTTTCATCGTCCCCAACTCCGCAAACAAAAGTCTAGTAGTTCTGAACTAAATATTATTATTCTCTTATCAACAGTCGCATATTTCCAATTTGGGAAATTTCTTGGACTCCATCAAGATCTACAAAACTCCTCGAAATGAACACACAATGTAGACCCATTAGAATGTGTTGAGGCACCTATTTTTACAATATGACCAAAATTGTTGTTGTTGGAGCAGGTGTGGTTGGATTGACCACTGCCTTGACTCTTGCCAAAGAGTTACCAGGCTCCGAAGTTTTAGTTATTGCTAAGGATTTGCCTGGAGACAACGATTATCTGTACACTTCTCCCAAAGCCGGGGCCCATTGGAACAGTTACTCTTTTGATGAAAAGGCTAGAAAATCCTACAAAAAGTTCTGGGAGCTCAGTGCTCTTCCTGAATCTTGGATCATGAAAATTCCGTTGTATGTTGGATTCATTGGAGAGCCTAACAAACCAAAATTGGAGCCGTGGTTTAAAGATGAAGTCCATGGTTACAAATTCATTGGTGAAGATCAGGTCAAATTCCCAGAGGTCTACAATATATATACGTTCACCACCTTTACCATTTCAACCACCCAGTATCTGATGTATTTGATGAATGAAGTGCAAAAATATGGAGTTCGTGTTCAGCGCAAGTCGCTGGAAAGATTGACCGATGCCTACACCAAGCTGGATTTTGATGGAAAAGGAGGACAGCCGGATTTGGTCGTTAATTGCACTGGAATCCAATATAATCAGATGAAAGATTGCTACGATCCTGGACTCAGACCTGTTAGAGGACACACTCTGCTTGTCGAAAACAGTCTACCATACCAGGTCCATTTTGACGAGCACGATCCGGTTGAAAAAGGTGAATTTGTCATGTTTTTTCCAAGAAAAGAAGGAGGTGCCTTGATGGGAGGTATCTACGATTCGCATTCTCCTGAATTTGACACGAGCGTCCATGAAGAATTTGTTCAAAGGGTTGTGAGAAAGGCCAAAACCCATATTGCAGATCTGGCTACCACTGGGGAGGTCAAGATTATCAAACATAACATTGGTTTTAGACCAATGAGAGATGGTGGACCTCGTATTGAGCAGGATCCCAATGATGCCAAGATCATACACTGTTACGGCAATGGAAGTCTTGGATTTATCCAGAGCTGGTCTTCTGCAGATGATGTTTTATCGATCGTTAAGAACATCACGTTGAAATCCAAATCGCATCTATAGAATAGTCTGATTATGTAATGCGAATAAAGTTCTAAATTGGTTTTTTTTGTTTGGGCCGTGTTTTTTGAGACCTACACATGTCTACATAAGGATATAAAATAAAATTAGCTGTGTCTAAAAACAACAGACAGATCTTCTCAGAGAGCAAATTGGAGTAAGCAATTGCAAAGATGTTGGCGAATTCCAGTAGGCGATATGGCAACTTGTTTGGTGTGGGGGTTGTGGCAGTGCTGACGACGGTATTGTTTGGAGTGTTTTCAAGTCTTTTAGAATCACAAACACAGATTAGACAGCTCGGGGTTGGATATAAGACCAGCAAGGTTGTTCGAACAATACAAATTATAGACGACAATGAGGATGAACTTACGAAACTGGGTTTGACTCCTCATCATTCTGTATATGTGGAGACTTTGGAAGGAGAAGTTGTTAGTTCCAAGACCAAACTCCATGGCCGGTTCCTACACATAACAGATCTTCATCCGGATGAACTGTCGAAAATTGGAGCTTCGATTCATTTGAAATGCCATAAGAAGGAAAAAGGAACGAAAGAAGACGAAGTGATGCACAAATATGGAGATGCCATGAGTGGCTGTGACTCCTCTTTGGATTTATACAAATCTACATTGGACTGGGTGCGAGAAAATTTAAAAGACAAAATCGATTTTGTTATATGGACGGGCGACAATGTGCGACATGACAATGACAGAAAGAATCCAAGATTGGAAAAAGAGATCTTTGAAATGAATCAGAAAGTTTCGGACAGAATGAGTCAGACGTTTATGGACGAAGGAGAAGAATCATTCATACCATTGGACCGTAGAGTGAAGATAGTTCCAAGTCTGGGTAACAACGATGTTTATCCACATAATTTGTTTGCTCCAGGACCTACTTTGCAAACCAGGGAATTGTATAAAGTCTGGCGAGATTTTATTCCTACTGAGCAGCTACACACCTTTGACAGAGGGGCATACTTTTTTAGAGAGGTGATTCCTAACAAACTGGCTGTTGTTTCGATCAACACGCTATATTTGTTCAAAAGCAATCCATTATGTGACAACTGTAACAATCGCAAACAGCCCGGTTACAAATTATTTGAATGGTTGGGAGTGGTGTTGAAGGAATTGAGGAAACGAAAGATGAAGGTGTGGCTTATTGGCCATGTTCCTCCAGTGCCAAAAAACTTACATTACAGTTGTCATGCAAAAATGAGCGTGTGGCAGCATGAATACAGAGACATCATTATTGGGGGACTATATGGACATATGAACATTGATCATTTTGTTCCGTTGGATTCTGTTAAATCTTGGAAAACCATCGAAAAGAGACTAAACATGATGGGAATTAACGAGGATTTGGGTTATTTGACATATGATGAGGATCAAGAAGATTTCGAAGATTTTGAAGACCTTGAGGACGATCTTCATTTATATGAAGAGCTGGGTCTGTTGGATGAGGATTTGGAAATCAGCAGAGCTTCCGAAAGATACGAAAATGCTCCTCTTGGAAAAGTGACCTATTTGGAAGAGGTGAGAGACACTTTATATCGGAGGCTGAAGGGTATAAAGAAAGCTGGACAGCACGGGGAACGGTATTCGTTTTCTCACATAACTGCGTCGGTCATTCCCACGTTCAATCCTGGTCTTCGTGTTTGGGAATATAATATTTCTTCTTTTTATGATACCAAAGAAGAGGAACAGAATGAGCCTTGGGACCTGTTCTTCCAGCGCATGGAGGCAGAATTGACTGAAAATGACAAGGTTTCAGAGATGCTAGAGTCATTGAGTCCCGATGATTTACTCTTTAAAGAATACAGCACTGCTCGTAAGGACAAAACAATTCCTCCAATTATGCCAGAAGACAAGAGTTTGGGTCCTGCCTACGTTGCACAATTGTTTTCTCCAGAACGCTATACGCAATATTATGTGGATCTGGATTCTGCCGCCAAGGATGCTGACTGGAAATTTAAATATAATGTCCAGTACTCTACCAATGACAAGAATTACAAAATGGACAGTTTGTTGGTGTCTGATTGGCTTGCTTTGGGGAGAAAACTAGCTAAATCAGCTCCAAAATCGCCTACAACACAATCTGCTTCCGACATTGAGATCGAGAGCGCGAAGGCTCTGTGGGATACATATATGAAGAGAGCTTTTATCGATACGGGTTATCAGGATATGTCTTTTGCCAAAGATTGAATTGAAAAAGACACTGCATGTGTTCTTTTTAAGCACGCTGTTTTGGCGCCTTTTATTAATTTTGCATGGGGACAAAAACTGTTTAAACGCTTTGAAGAGAGATAATTTAATTAACTTGAATTTTTTGCAGATGGAAGTTCTCAGAAGCAAGCAAGAAAGGAAGTGACATCAGCAGAATGGTTATTATAAGGAGAGAGGATCCATTGGATGGGCTGCTTGCCGATAATTTCGACATTGCAACCGACTTCAAGCAGTATGCAGACGTTAGTTATTTAGATGAGGCTGTTGCGGCAGACAACGCCACGGAGTCGCTGAATAAGAGTTCATTTTTGCTGAAGCTGGCACAACCGCTCCGGTATACGTTTGAGAAAAAGGATGTGGTCATTCTGATGTTTCTAATCGTTTGTTTTTGTACGCTGTTGGCTGTTTTTTGTGGAGCCGTCTATTTTGGATATAGAGAGTACAACTTGCTTTTGAAAAGAGTCAGCTTGTACGAGAAAGACCTCAAGCGCGAAGATCCCGATAGAAATGAGAAACATGCCAGTGCTATCGAATCGCAAAGAATTTCTCCGCCGCCACATCCATATTCTGGTCCCATGACTGCAAATTCAGGCTTTAGGAGTTCTGCTTCAGTAAGGGGTTCTCCATTCATAGGATCTGCAATAAGCAGCGGTCCGCCAAATGGCGAGCATCAGATGAAGAGTAGCATTGGTGTATATTCTGGAGAATCTGGTCAACAGCTGGGTTCTGTTTCCAGAACGCTGAGGTCCCTTAGAGAGTCGCTTAGTAGGCTTTCTGGGATGCGATCTAGAAAAATCCCTGCAAGAGAAGATCACTTCATTGCCAAGCTTAGTCCAACATCACTGATGTCAGCAAGGGCGCCCAACATGGACAATGAGAGCTATAGACCCAGCTGGGCCTCGATTGTTGAGACCAGGCTGTCACCGATCGATGTTGTTAGGGGAAGTGTTTCTCCTGATGCAGGCAAAAGTCTGGTAACTGGCGAATCGAAGCTCAACACTGGAACAACAAATGAGGCACCAAGTGGATTTCTTTGCGGAACCAACAGTGGATTACAGGAGGAAGAGATTATCTATCCCTCAAAAAATCCTGAGCAATATTCTGGAACGAAATCATCAAAAGTGACATATTCAATGGTGCAAATGTACGAATTGGAGCCGTTAGAGCTGATTGAAGCATTTATGGAAGGGGACGATAACAAGCTACTTGCCATTGATGTGCTATTTCCAAAGATCCCGCTGTATAGCAATGGCTCTGTGGTGGAGCTCGAGAAGGAATTAAGTCTGACCAGAGTCAACTTATTCAACGCGCAATTAGACGAGGCATCCAGGACAATCGAGTTGCTTAAGTTTTTGGCCAACTCGTTTGGTCTTCAGAAGTTCAACAACCCGCGGATTTTTTTAATGTCATATGGAATTTTAATCGAACAGCTGGTTGAGTCGGGCTTCATTGTTAAGCAATACAGCAAGATACCAATAATTTTGGCAGGCTCACTCTTGGAGGTAATTGTCAAGTATTGTGTTTGCTGCTGGAAGTTCAACAGTTCCAAGCATTCCAAATTGGACAAGAAGTTTGCAGAGTGGAAATTGATGCCATATGTGCCTCCTCAATTTAAGATTTTCAAACACATATGCACTTTGATAAGTTCTGGTTACAGAACTGATCTTTTGGGCGAGGTTTTGATTTTCTTCTCAACCCCACCGACTCCTCATAATCTAATCTACCTGCTTCCCGAATCCGAACTGGACTCAGACAATGCTGAGGTTCTGGAGCTGCTGACCTACTTGAGAAAACAAATTTTCCAGGAACATATCGACTGTTGTGGTGCAAAATCAGGCTCGATTGGCAACCAATCTCCGTCTGAGATCTCCGATTTTGAGGCGATGATTTACTCTCGAATGCCCAAAAGACTCGACAGTGCGATCTTGAACGGGAAAAGAGCCTTGCCTGGTGCCTACGATCGCGAGCCAAACAGCTCAATATCTCATGCTAGCCACGAGGTCAAAGGGTCCTAGAAACACTATAATAGTATGGACTGTCATTATTAGACATAGCAAACCAGCCATCTTTGTATAGTCTTTATAACGAGCAAACTATTTACAATCAGCATTTTTAAAGTAGAACATCAATCAATCTCATGGGCCGTTTCTGAAACGATCGTAATTGATAAGAGCTTGCATGCACCCCCATTCCGTTAACTTGTTTCTAAGCCACTTCAACTGCACAGGTTTCGTAAGATAGTCATTACAGCCAGCTGCTAAAGCTTGTTGTTTGTCTGCGGCGGAAGTCGACGCTGTCAACGCCACAATTATGATAGGTGACCTGAAAAAGTTTTGGTCCAGACGATCAGATGCAGTCAACTCCTTTGTTTCAACATTGCTGGTGCTCTGTGGAAGGTTGGCAAAATTTCCAATTCGGTTCAATCTCTCCAATCGTCTAATCTCTTCAGTCACTTGAATTCCAGACATAACTGGCAATTGAATATCCATAAAGCATAAATGGAAACCACCCTCTCTCCACATTTCCAGTCCTTCTGGTCCAGTAGAAGCCAGCTTGAACTGCACGTTACAGGACTTTAAATGTCTTGCCATAATTTTTTGATTGACAAGGTTATCCTCAACCACCAAAACGTTGATGTTGGTGAGAATTTTGTTGATTCCTGGCTTTGGCTGAGCTTTCAATTTTAAGGCAGACGCAACGTCTTCTTTGCGGCTATCCAGATCTTTCTTCCGCTGAGCCAACATGGATTTAAAAGAAACAGCAGTGTTGGCAGAGCTTCCAGACGATTTCTCCCCTAGGTCAGAAATGGTGCTGTCGCCATCGGCAAAAACTGGTGTTTTTTCATCAATTCTAGCTGATTTTGGTTGAGGTACGTGGGGGTTCGATCCATGGGCAGAGCTTATAGACAACGAAGGAGATTTCGAGCCTGTCTGAGCACGCTTGGGAAACAATATCACAGTGGATGGTGTGGATTCAGGAAGAGAATTTCTGACAAACCGGTTGCCATCTCTAGGAGGAGGAAGTGATTGATCGCCTAATATTGCCACTTTATTGTTGAATTGCGCTTGGTAGGAGCTCGGAGCATCTGGGAAAGAAGAGTCCTTAGGAGTAACCGCGGCGTTTGATTTCGAAGATAATGGCCCGTTATAAAATGAGGGCGTGTTGCTAGTGTCTCGCATAAACTCTGTAGAAACAGTCCCACTGCCAGTCGCATGATTGTTGGGCAATGAACTGAACGAACCATTATCGTGTGCAGCTGAATTTTGATACATAGACCTTGCTGATTGAGCGGGTCTCCTTCGATCCACTAATGGATAGGGAGTGTCTATTATCAAAGAATCTTCCATCCGCATTCCATTCGGGAAATATTGGTCCAAAATTTTCCACACAAATGCATCTGGTTCCAAAACCAGAATGGTGGTTCGAGTTTTGTTATAAGCAGCTGGCCTTCCAGTTTGCCCCAATGGAGAGCCTCTGTTTTGGGAATCTGGTGTTTTTTCAGATGTCGAATCCTGTTGAAACAGAAGTGTAGATTTGGAGGCCGAGATTGGCATAGGGGAAATTGGACCAGTGTGCTTGTTGATGGATGCTGATGCATCCAGCGGGTTGATAGCACTAGGCTGGCGAAGTTTTTGGCTTTTTGAAATCGGATTGGCACTCCCAGGTTGAGAAGGCATGATTTTGGTGCCAAAATTTGGCAGCGAGCTTGCCAATGGCGACCTTTGTGCAACAGACTCTTTCTGTTGAGGAGGCAGACTCGTCGTAAAAGTGACATTCGAAGGGGAAGAAGGGCTTGGAATTTCAGCCTTAATAATGAGCTCAGACGGGTCAAATTGCTGAGCCAATGTGGTTGGATACTTATACATAATTTGAGATTTGAGGTCATCGACCAGGTCTGCTGGCCCCACATACAATGTGGTGGCATTGCAACCGGGTCTTTTCACCCAGACTCGTCTTTTTGCAGGCATGGGAAGCTGTGGGTTTTGAAAAGTGTTTGGCGATGCTGCCGTGAAGGTGATGTATGGGCTGTTTGGTTGTGCGGATGCACCCATTGGAGGAGCTGTTGCCCCCTGATAGATTCCTCCTGTATCTGGAGCTGCGGTGCTATTTCTTTTCAGAAACGCAGATGTACTCATGTTTGCGACGGAGTGCGATAGTAAAGCTTGGTAACGCGGAGTTTAACAAGGTTTTTTGTTTGCGGTGTTGGGTTGTTTCGGGCAACAGTTTCGCATGTTTAAAGCATCTTTTTGGCTTGTATTTTGTTTTTTTCTTCAACCGTCTGTAACTCAGACACATTTGGTCTGTGCACGACCGATAGGCATTTTTTCCTTTACTAGGAGGATGAAAAGCTGATGAGAGCCTGTTGTAGAAGGTTAAAGGAGTGGGTCGCCGAGTGAGGATGAAACGAGCAGCAAGACAGATAGGTTTACGATACAAGGGTTGGATTTCTCAAGTCGGGGAAACGATACATAAAGTCAAGGAGATACGAGGTCAACCAGATGAATTGGCTGCTAAGAGTACTGGTTTGGAATCAGCATTGGATAAGGTTTACAAACAAATGAACTTGGAACGGGAACAGCCCAAGGTTCAAAAGATTCGGATTCCTATATACAAGCAAGAGGAAGTGAAAGACGAATTGGGGCCAATAATTAAAATCCCCTGGTTTAAGTTTGACAGACAGAAATACGCAGTGGATCCAAAAGATGTTTCCAGAGCATCGGGATTGGTTGCCCAATCGAAAACTGGTTATGTTACAGATGAGACTGCGTTTCCGCAAAACTATACGCAATTGAAAGGGGTCAACGAGGAGTTGTATATACTGGCTAGTATGAACGGGTTGGCGCGTGCAAGGGTGTTGTATTCATGTGGATTCTTCAGTTTGAACTTCTGGCCAGAATCACATTTCATCGGCAAGATTCGCAAATCGAAACCTGGTCTATTGTTCGTGTACAGCAACAAGGCTTTTCTGAACCAATTTGGTTTCCAGGGGCAGATCAGGAGCAAAAATCAAAGAACAGCCAGTTATTATCCGTTTAAACTGGCGGTGCATCGCAACAGCACCAGAAGACTGGTCAGACGGCTATTTTTCCGGCATTTCTTCGCAGATAAGCAGTTGGTGAAGGAGAAAGATGGAGTCTATCGGTTCCTTTTGTCTCAAAAGCCTGTTTTTAAAGAACAAGAGGCCGAGTTGGAACAACATCTGGTGAAAGCTTTAGAAGTTGTGCGGAAATTGAGGCCAGACCGAAAAAAAGCCAACTATTCTAAAATGGATTGGAAGAAAGTCGACAAGGTGAGCTTTAAATACAATCTTCCTAAAATCCGGGTTGAATGAATCGATCAAATGTTGACCCAGAACGGAGATTGAGACTCATACTTCCATTCGACACCTCCTTTGGAGTCCAATTTGTAATATTTGACAGCATGTAAATATAATATCAGATCTTGGGGATTGGGCAATTTGTAAAGTTTGGATTGACAGATGTCGCAAACGAGTCCAGTCTCGAGATTCTGACGTCTTGTGGTGGCCCGAAAGCGTATTTGTTCGAAATTTTTCAAAACTGTGGCATCCTGTGTTCCAGAAAGAACTCCGTCCTGATTGTATAACGGATCGTTGACTATTGGATGTCCCAAGTTCTTGAGATGGATTCTAATTTGATGTGTTCGACCAGTTAAAGGTTCACATTCAACAATTGTCTGATCCAGCTGCGAATTGTAGTGAAGTCTGGTGAATTTAGTGCAAGCTGTCTTCCTGGCCACTCCATTCTCAAATCCTTTCTTCGAATCTACAGTGATAACATCGTCATTGCAAATCACTTGTCCTTCGGGAAATTCGCCTTGAACTCTGGCCAAATACACCTTGTGAACGCTATCACTTTGAATTTGTCCCTGAAATGTAGAGACTGATCGGGGGTTGGTGCTCAGAACACATACTCCACTAGTGAGCTTGTCAAGTCGATGACACGGATAAATCTGTGGAGCGTCCAATTGCTGTTTCAAGATCTCTGTCACTGTATTATAACGATAATTTTGAACTGGATGAATGGGAATTCCTGACGGTTTGTCTATCACTACTAAATTCTCGTCCCGGTAAATAAGCTTGATCGGCTGATCAACCACAGGAGTCTCATGTTTGTGCACTTGTCTCACGATGAGATCACCAGATCCTAACGGCTCGTCTAATACCCGTTGTTTAAAAAGCTCAACCTCCTCATTCTTCTTGCTTCGTACCAACCAGATCTCCTTCTTTTCGATCTTCTCCAAATACTGGCTTTTCGTGTACTCACGAAACTCTGTCAAAAGCACCTCCAAAGTCGTTTTCTTGTACCATCGTCCTTTAACAGTAGTCCTATGTAAGTATGTGTACGGTTGGACCAATCGCAGGCCGTCCTTAAGCACATATCTTGGAGTACTCATATGCTTCTTCCTTGGCACATCAGTCTAAGAATAATTTTTCAGCCCCATAATTTTTTTCCTCTATACATTCTGTGTGGCTAATAAATACCAAATATATATGCCATCCGAGTGACTATTAGATCAATGGCCATCTGGACAGAATCTCTAGCCAGCACCATTTTGGATCCGTCAACCTCATGCCAACTGATGGCAATCTCGTCGACCAAAACGCCATTCCGTAAAGCCAAAATTAACACTTCGACGTCAAAAATCCAGCCCTCGGTGTGCATCTTTGGAAAAATGCGTCTGATGGCAGCTTTGTTGAACATTTTGAACCCACATTGTGTATCTTTGATTGTACGAATTCCAAACACAAACACCAACGCATGTAGACAATACATCAGCAAATTCCGAATAAATACCCGTTTCACCACTGCATCAGTGTTCACCATATGTGCCCGCGACCCGATCGAAACCGCAGCCACGGCCTCTGGTTGACCAGCGTCCAACTTTCGAATGCTATCGACCAACTTGTCCATATCACTGAACCTTGAAGCTCCATCGGCATCTGCAAATATAGCATACTGACCTCTTGTATATTGTAATCCATGTGTCACTGCTCCTCCCTTTCCCCTGTTTTTTACAAACTGGATCACCCGCAACGTGTGCGGCACTAACTCCAACTTCTGGTCTGCAAGATCCAACGCATACGTCGCAGTGCCATCACTGGACCCGTCATCCACAATCAAAATCTCGTATCTGCCCTTGTACTTGGCCTCCAGATGCTCCACAGCCTCTTTTAACATCGTCTCCAGTCTGTCTGTCTCGTTGTAGCAAGGCACAACCACAGAAACCTCTATATTGTCAGAGCTGGCCGAATTGGCCTGTGGCAGCGCATGTTTGGCACGCAATTTGTCATTGGTCACATACTCCAGCTCGCTTGGAAACGGTTTTCTGGGGCGATGTGTTAAAAATAACACAGCAATGTACATCTACTCAGTCAGTCACATCATTATTCTCTCAATTGTCCGCTTTGTAGTCACTTACTGTAGCCAAAAGACCACCAATAAAAGTTGCACCATAGTACACTATTAAATTCATGGTGGACTGTCAATTCTCTGTGCACAGTGCAATTAAACAGAGATTCTGTCTGATCAAACGGTCTAGCCAGTTTAGGTGTCCCTTTTTAGATTCCTCGAAAAAAAAAAGGCTGAACTTTTTTAAGCTTTATTTTTTTAGTATATATATATAGCGTAACAAGTGCATACATATCGTAAACTCAACCATATTAATATTGGACACTCAATTGTCTGGTGATGATCCGGCCATTATCAAGAAATGACTGGATCAAATCAATATAGTACAAAGGATCATCTATCACATTCTTCATGCTCTTGAGCAATTCTAACGTGTTAAGCTCTAATTCCAGCTCATACTTGACGTTCTTATTCTCCTTCACCTTGGTGAGATCGATCTTGGTGAACGTGGATAAATGGGTGTAACTGACCCTCTCCTTCTCTCTTTCTAAACTCACTTTTTTTTTGAAATTCTCATACGCTGAATCGTTCAGCTCGTACGGCAACTCCAATGATAGCGAAAGTCGCATATCAAATAGGGAGTTGGGCATATATAACATCAGGTCTGCCACGCGCTGTTTCTGAATGCTTGCCATCTGCCTCTTAGTTTTCATATCCAGTGAAACCCGTCCGGTGATCGGCCGGTCATTTCTCTTCTTCTCGCTCGCAATCAAGTCCACCAAATGCGAGTTCTCAACTACAAATTTGCTGTTCTTCGACGTCACCTTGTCATGCGAAATCTTCACCAAGTAACTCTTGATGTCATGGTATTGCTGCACAGGAATTCCACTTTTGAAATAGCATTCATTGTGGAAAAACTCAACACTCAATATGGTTTCTGAATTTATAGGCAATTGTAGACGTCTGTCTTTCACCTTGTCCCAAATATGTCCCATTTTCAACTCCAGCTCGAGATATTGTTCCACGTTGGGAATGTCTGCATAATCTTGTTTCAACCCTTCTACATTTGCCCAAATCCACTCGGTCACCACTTTGTTGAAATCGTTACGGGGAATTGATCCGGTGATAGATGGAACAAGGAATTTGGTGGATATAGTAGTCAATCCAGGCCTTTTTCCTGTCGTTGTCGTCGTTGTCTTCTTCACAGTTGGAATGTAATCCCTAGCCCAAACAGGTTTTTCATCATATCTTCTGGGTTTACCTTTGCTTGCTTCGATAGACTCTTCCTTGCCCTTCAAGTCCTCCAAAGCCTTGATCTGTTCATGCAGTGATAATGACTTTTTCCTTGTTCTTGGCTCTGCAAACTTATGAGCGATCACTGGTGAACCTACATCACTTGATGTTGTCGATGACATCCTTCGGGATATACTAGGGGTTTTTTTGCCGTCCATGTCGATATCTTCATCATTAGTCAAATTTGTGATACTATTTCTTTGTCGGATGCCCACTGCGGGTGTCATTGAGGCTAGCGATGGCATCATCCGATGTTCCTTGGAATCATCATTGTTCATCAGATTGTGAATAGACAACCGTGGCTGAGAATTCGACCTCACAGGACTGGCATTGAGCGGTGCTTGACCCGGAGCTGCAGACAAAGGTATCGTTCCAGCATTTGTGCTGCTTATTTGAGAAGGCTTATCCTCTTCCTCGTTCCTCGATATGAGATTTCTTAAGTCCATTTCTGGTCGCAATTTCGCAGTTTCAGTAAGCTGGAGGACTCGCCCAACTTATATTCGGCTGCTTGCAACTTTTTCAAACGGTCTGAGGTCTGAACTAGTTGGGTACTGAGTTTAATCGAGGGACAGAAGAGACCAGGCGAGACTGTTGTTTGTTCCTTTTTTTTCTTCTTTGTTCAATCTAAATATTAGTGGCACGCAATTCTGCCATTTTATGTTTTTGGCCCAACCACACATTAATCATATATAATTGTGGTGAGAATGGGCTTTTAGGTTATCTTTGGAGCAAGCCTTGATGATAGGTTTTAAGGACACCAGCATGTACTTTCCATCATAGTTGGGCATGGATGGGTCGATTACGGATGGAATCATGCGTTCAGCTTGGACTGGATACTCGATTTCTGTAGACGGTTGCAAGTCACTGCATGGCTCCTCGGGAAGAGGCTCTAGCTCTTGATGTTTTGCAACGAATGAAAGAGGTTGTTGGGAAGCTGAAAATTCCACCGGCGACGTCATCGGCTCAGTAGTTGTAGAGATGGAGGAATCCATGTGAAGATCGATCATTGACGAATGTTGGTGAGACGACGATGTGGATCGTCTAGATCTGGTCACGGCGTCCTGGTCTGGAGCTCCGTACGGTATCTCGAACGTGGTTCCAAGCATTTCCACGGCTTCGGCACGGAACCTGAAATTGTCCTCGTAAGCACTTTCATCCACACAGGTGGAAATGTTTTGGAAGTATTCGTCGTTGAAAAGAGCCGGAATTGTAAGTCTGGTGTTAGGATCGGGATCACAAAGTCTATGAAACAGTCGAAGAAGTTGTGAATGAGGAAACTTGTCGGCATGAGTACTTTTTAAAGGAATTTTGGAGGGATCATTGAGCAGAAAAGTAGGATTGACCTCCTTGTATAGCTTGTAATATCGTTCGTACTCCATATAATTTTGATCCATCGCATATGCCTCAACAAACGGAACTTTACCTGCCAACAGTACATATAGCATGATTCCCAATGACCAGTAATCGAATTTGAAGGGATCATATAGCTTTCTCTGAGAAGCGGGCAATTTTTTGCTATTGGAAACTTCTGGGGGCTGATAAGGAGGAGTTCCCAGCTGTTCATTAGTCAATTTGATTTCGGAATCAAAGTTGCCAGGTTGTTGGTGTCCAAACTCAGAGCATCCAAAATCAATGATCTTAACTATACCTCTAGGACTCAGCATAATATTTGCTGGCTTCAGATCCAAATGAGCCAAGTCCATCTCATGAATATACTTCAAGCCAAAAACTATTTGCTTGAAATAACACAGCTTCTCTGCTGTTGGAATCTGTTTCCAAGACGGATTGCGAACCACGCTCAAAAGATCAGCTCTATAATAATCCATGACGATTCCCCAAGATCGTTGCAAAACCAACGGAAGTCGAACTAAATCGTGAACTCGGATTACATGGTGATGTTTCAAGGATTTGGCGATGACAAACTCCTCAGCCACCCGATGGTAGAAGTTGTGCGCACTCTCATTCTTGAATAGAGAAAACTTCTTCAATGCATACACCCTTTTAGCTTCGCCTTTCAAATACACTCTGCGGATTGTTGCCGCTCCTCCAGCGCCCAAAAAGTCAGCTGTATCTGTAGCTATATGAAATTTTTGCTCGAGATCTTGATAGACATTCTGAAATTCTGCTGGCAGGTAGTTATTAGGCGGCTCTGTTGGATACGGCAGAAGAGGTTCTTGAAAGGATTGGAATTTTTCATAGGAATGTTGATCATAGATTCCGTAAGGATTATATTTGGGGAGTTGTGCAGAAGAATGGCGTTGAGTGTGTCCGTCAAGACGTGCAGTATGGTCCTGGCCCGTATTGATTGGTGTAACAGGTAGAGATACTTGTTCATGAGAATGTGGAAAATGGTGTCTAATACGACCAAAAATTCCCCTGGAGTTGTTCCGTTTGGAATCCATGACTTCAGAGTTGATTATTCTTGGCTTCAACCTTCGAAACACACCTTCCAGGCGGAATAACCACTTATAAATCTAATCTTCCGGCCAATTTTGAGCCGCGTGCCGCGACCCAGGATTCTTTCTTAGCACAGCCGCAGTCTGGAGAATAGGGTGATCTCTTGAGACCTTCACATACATGAAAGAAAACGCACAACGACATGAACGGATGTTTTTCAATCTTTCGAGGATGGTTATTGCATACTTTATGTGGTAGTCGATTTGATAACAATCAAGTCGAACCTTTATCTCCTAAAACATTAAACATCTAGTAGAGACTGAATTATTTAATTGTGGCCAAATTTTAAAATCTAAAAAAAATAATACCACAAAATCAACTGATATCCCTTAAATACATGTCGATAGTAGCATTAACATTTCTCAAACCCCAATGCACTCTAAAATAAAACATACAGATTGTCTCATGAACTACTGCTGGGCTTCTGAAATTTATACAATTTCTCCAATATATGGTTCACGGGCTCTTATTTACCAAAATTTAGCACCGTGGCGCAGTGGAAGCGCGCAGGGCTCATAACCCTGATGTCGTTGGATCGAAACCAACCGGTGCTACTTTTTTTTTTTCTCTCGCTCTGTATATTACTTAGTATACTTAAATCGTGCCTTCTTCGGTCCAGAATTATCTTTCCAAACAACACCTTCATTATCAAACTTCCGACCCGTCAAGTTGTAAAAATTCACTATCCCATTATCCACCACAGCGACCAGAATCGAAGACTGCGACGTCAGCCATCGAAGCTCAGCACTGCCAGGGAGCTTCGAGGTCGAGTCCACAATCACCACCTGGTAATCTGCCGGAGGAGGACTTGATTTCTTGAAATTCTTTGTAGGTTTCCATACGTTGTAGGCAATTTCCAAATTGCTTTTCGGCGTCGGCACCTTCGTCGAGCGTGGTTTCACCAGATATCTCAAATACTTAAACATTGCTTGGTAGCCTAGAGCTATTCGTAATCCCAGCCACCGCATAAACCAGAAACCCAGCCTGGACCATACCGGAACATGAAAGGAGTTTAACTGACAAGTTGCAGACGCATCTCCAGATTCATTTCGAAGGACAATGTAACCATTTCGCTTGAGAATAGAATACACTAACAATCTGTCAAAATCCTTGGGTGTATTCAATAGTAGAGAATATACCTGCTGTAAACTCAAATACAATGTCTCATGATCCTCCAAGATTGCAACACATGTTCCCCGCTCCACAAGATATATTGCCTCCTCAAATGTGAGCCAGCATAAACCATTTCTATCTGTCTTGCCAATAGTTTCCAAATACTTCCCTCTTGGACGTCGTATATACTGTCCAGAGCCTTGTTTTAGACAAATAGTATATGAAATGAGTTTGTCTGGTTGAGTAAGAAACCCGCGGGGTGCACTTAAAGCATCATACATCAACTTTCTTTGGTGTTGAACTGTATTTTTGTCATACTGAGAGCTCTCGGATCCAACAAGAGTAGGTTCGAAATTCTTTTCACCACGTTTTGGAACCACATTTTTTGTAAAGTGTTCCAATTGAGACCAGTCCTGGAGGTCATCAGGCTCTACTTCGGTCATTCAAACGAGTTTTTCAATCAAACTATATTTCTCCCAAATTAAAATAGAGAGTCTAATCTTTTATTCAGAAAACCTTTATCACTCCATCTCTGCACCACTTGCTTCACCCTCGCACCAAATTATATTTTTTCTTTGTCATTTTCTTGACTTGTAGTTGGTTTCAAGATCAGCAGTAGATAACAAACATCAAGAGGAACAAGCAATTGGAGATTCCAGCAGAGAGCCAAAAATGACTGTCACGTACTCGACCGTTTCAATTTCAATATTAGAAGACATGGTGTCTGAAATTACACAGGAAATCATTGGACGATCCATTTTGGTCGAAAGAGTGACCCGAGAGCAGTATGGTACGATAGCCAATCCGATTTACATTGACTCGTCAAATCCTTTACACACGAACGCACAAACAGACGCAGACAACATGCCTCTTTCGCAAATGAAGAAACTGTCTAAACAGAACAACGGAAACTCGGGAGCTAATTCGAATAGCATGTCTGCCACTGGGACTCCACAACCTACAGATCAATCCCAGGCAGCGGATATCGGACGCATACAGTTTGTACAGAATGGGAAACACATTTTTGCAACAGCTGTGGGCCAGTCCAACGGACTAAACGGGACGACTACAGGCCCTAATGGCGTGAGTACTAGTGCATCAGACACCTATTTTAAGTGTTTGAATTGTGAGAGAAAAATTGCAGGAAGCAGATTTGCTGCGCATCTTGATAAGTGTCTTGGAGGACGAACTCGAAAATAAAATAAGACAGTTACAGAAGCCAAATTCGAGACTCTGGAGTCTTTGAAATCTGCAAGGCAGGGAATAGGCGAATTTCTATTTTGCATGAAGCAGGCTTTGCTTGCAAAGCTTTGGAAAAGGATATGGCTTCTGGCAGACAGCCCCTGTTGAGCTTGATTCCCCTTTATTTTAGAGACCCTTTAGCTTGGTTTCAAGTTTTCTGCATGTAATTAAAAGTAAAAAGGAAAAAGTTCCGCATCGGGAAAGCCGCAGAAGTCGCTCTTACTCTCTTTTCAATGCGATAATTACGTAGTGTCTATTAAAAAGATACTCTATCGTACATAATTACTTCTTTACAAGAGCACCGTTGGCTAGATCCTGGGTGCACAAAGATGCAGACAACATTTGGATGCATCATAAAAAAGAAAAGCGTACGAGAAGAAAGGGAAAAAAACAAATTTTTCCCTCCTTTGCATCATTTAACCTCAAGATTTGTGCACCGGCCTTTGAACCGTTACCGGTCGCTGGGGCCAGATATTCTCCGAGATGCATTTTTATGCACCTTAAATATCTTCATCATATAATAAGATTTCAGATGATTGATGCATGCAAGTGATCTGAATCAGACTTGTTAGAGATGGTCCAGAATACCATTCCCCTAGAAATTAGCTTCTAAGCACCCTATTGGGGCCTTTTTTGACAAACAACTAAGCGCAGTTAGCAGCAGCAGGTGCAAAAGAAACATGCTTGGGGTCTGGAATGTTTCAATTCACAACTGGTGGATTTCATCCAGCTCAAGCAAACCGATCTTCTAGCAGTACTTCTTTGAGATCTGGCACTCCCGGTATTTGACGTTATATCGTCCTGCCATTTCTCAATAATTAACCAATTCTTCTTTACACCTTGAACACCACCCTTGAACCTCGTGCAATTTTTTGCTTTTTTTTTGGTAGCGTGCGCAGCTCAACGCGATTTTCCCCGAAAAAGATGGTTGAATATTTAGGAATTTCCCAAAACGGTAGGCAAAGCACACTAAAACCATTCTGATCGTGCATACATCTTGGGATTTATGCACTACCCATCCCTTTTGAAGGAGGCAAGCTTTGAAGCAGGACATTTTCTAATAGAGGCTTGTGAAGCTGAGTATATAAGGTTTCGACAGGAAGCAAAACAAAAATCAGAAAAACTGTTGAAAGGATTTTTTCGTTTGATTGGATTTTTTTGTTTCGTTATTCCAACTTGAATCGTTCCTTTTCATCTGGTATTCATTCCTTAGTACAATCTCCAGATATTCGAAATGAAATTCTCTAAAACAACGCTATTTTCCTTAGCTGCTTGCCTTACAGCTTCCACTGTTAGAGCCTCTTCATGCTCTTACATCGATGGTAACTACTATTGTTCCGAAACCAATGCCGTTGTTTACCAAGGTATTGGTTACTCCGGCTCGTACTCTGACGTGACCGACATGGATGAAGACTCCTGTGAATGTACCCAAGAATCCGTGGATATTTCTGGTACCATGTCTCCATTGGACGAGGAACTTTCTGTCCACTTCAGAGGTCCTTTGAAACTGTTGCAATTTGGTGTTTACTACCCATCATCTTCTTCGTCTTCCAAGAAGGTCAAGAGAGATGAAGACTGTGAAACCACTCAACACATCCACCACATGCACAGAAGAGCTGCTGCTGTTGAGTACGTTGAAGTCACTGCCACTGTGTACGTTGACGAGAACGGTAACACTATTACCTCCCAGTCGACCACCACATCTGAGGCCACTTCCAGTCCATCTACTCTCACCACCTCCACCATTTCTGAGGGAGATGACGACTCGTCATCATCATCTTCTTCTTCCGAGGAGGAGACCTCATCTTCCACAACTGCCACCTCTTCAGAAGAAGACTCCACTTCGACTGCCACCTCTACTGATGGTTGGACCAGATATGCTTACTATACTCCAGGCTCCACCGACAACGTGACTTTCTTCAACTATGAAGGAGGTGTTGATGGTTCTGGTACCTGGTCTTCTTGTTTCGGAAACTCGCTCTCGTACGCTGACTCTGACGGTGTTTCTGGTGCTTCTTCTGCCACTGCTTTGGATGAGGTCACTATCGACTCTGATGTTGAATACATTATCATGTCTGGTTCTGAGTGTTCTGATTCTGACGTTGGAGACTGTGGATACTACAGATCCGACATCCCAGCATACCACGGTTTTGCTGGTGAAACCAAGTTGTTCGTTTTCGAATTCGAAATGCCAACTGCCACTGACGATGCCACCACCAACTACGATATGCCAGCCATCTGGATGCTCAATGCCAAGATCCCAAGAACTTTGCAATACGGAGACTCCACCTGTTCCTGTTGGGCCACCGGATGTGGTGAGCTTGACTTGTTTGAGGTTCTTTCTTCTGGATCTGACAAATTGATCTCCCACTTGCATGACGGTCAAGGTGACGATGGAACCAGCAGTGGAGGAGGAGGATCTTCTGACTACTTCTCCAGACCAACTGATTCTTCCATGAAGGCTGCAGTCATTTTCTACGAAGGCGACATCTATATCGTCGAGTTGGACAGCGATGTCGACTTTGACAGCTCTTTGGACTCCGACACCGTTAGTGACTGGTTGTCCACTTCGGCCTCCACTGCAGACCTTGTCTCTTAGTTATGTGTGTGTGCCATCAAATGACTCGCTCTATGTATTTAAAATTGATTTTCGCAGTATCTTGCTGACTTCCAAGAGGAGGTTGTGAATTAAAATGACTTTTTTCGGTGAATAACCCGTAAATTATGTACCTTTGTTGGTTGCCCTCACGCACGCGCAAACAAAAAAAAAGAGGGATCATATAAAAAGGGGTCTGCCTGCCCGAAAATGCCTTTTTATTTTTATTATTTGAATCTTTCTGGTAGAACTCATTATGGCCAGTTTTCTACGTGAGTCTGGACTCTTCAGATCAAAAGTTGAAAGATCCTTCTTCAAAAACCCTTCTGAGGACGAAGAAGACCAGTCTATCGAGTCCAGTCTGGTCAATAGCACCACCCTGGGAGACGATCAAACTGCAGCCACATCGTTCGAGGAAAACGTTTTTGTAGATACAAAACCAAAACGATTCAAGTTCAATCCGCAATTACCAGTTTCCCAAACCCCAACCCCGGCCTCTAACGGCGACAAAATAGCCACACAGGACCAGGTCTCGGTCGAATATCTACTCAATACGATTGCCCATCTTCATACCACTAACAGAAAAACCGAATGGCAGTTGGCGCAGGCAAACAGCAAATTGGCATCATATCGTAGCGTGGTGGCTAATTTAAAAGATCGCGTGGAAACCGTAGAACTTTCTGTGATATCATCCAATAAAGAACTCAAAGAGGGAATCAAAATATGCAACCAGTTCACAGTGCATTCTGCTCAAACATTGCACGAAAAAAAGCTGCTTGATCTGAAAAGTACAGAAACTGACCAGCAGCTGCGTCGACTACAGAAACGACTTGATTTTTTGAAAGCCCACATTCTATCCTCAGCCTCAGACAGTACCAGGAGAGAAATAGAAATGGAAACCACAAAAATGAGACTTGCCGACATTACCAGTAAACTTGCTGAAGAAAAAGCAAAAACCTATGAATTGCAGAAATCATTGGATGAAGCACGAACCTATACCCAGAATTTGATGCTTGAAGAATGCAGGAAATTTTCAGAGAATCTTATGGGACTCACCGGAGAGTCCAGCAACTTGGCCAAGTTCGTCTACCCATTAAAAAAAACCATTTTAATTATTCATCTGTACTAACATTAATATAGTTCGTCCGAGATTCAACAAACACTGCAACAAATTTACTCTATGGGAACAAACTTAGAAACCCAAATCACAAAAACCTTGCAGTCAATCTCTAAAAGTACCAAAAATCAACTTCAAATGCTCATTGAAAATTCTAACCCAATACCGGAAACTCTTCTCAACATCCAACAGGAGTTGACCAGACTGGCGAAAGCTCAAGCCGAGTTTGTGAAATCCAAAGATGAGAAGCAAGCCTTGTTGAATTTCAAGCAGGCGAAAATTGAAATTGAATATAAGTCGCTCATGGAGCAGTACAATAATTTGAACCAAGAGTATTTACATGCTGAAGAGAAACTGAAAAATATGGAGCTTGAGAAACAAACTCTCCTTGCAACTCAAGAAAAACAAATGCGTGAGATGGAGCAATCTATCAATAATCAAACCCAGATTGAGCCATATGATTTGGTGTCGAAACGCAAAAATCAAACTTCACTTCTCACTGGCCCTGATAGTTCTATTAAGATTGTAGACTTGACCGACTCCCAGTTATCAGAAGCCAATGAAAAGAAAAATCATAAGCGTACAAGAAAACCATGCCCCGACAATTCTGATCATCCAAGCCCTCTCACCATCCATAAACGTTTAAAAAACTAAGAGCACAAATCCACGCGAACAGCATTACAATTCTTCCGTTAGCTCTTCTATTATCTCCTCCTTGTTAAACCTATGCATGAATTTCACTGTCTTATAGCCATCCCTATCTATATGCAGTACCGGAACATCATACCGATAGCAATCAAACCAGTTTTCATTCCCTTTTGAAGTTATATCCACAGTGTCCAGTTTAAATTGTTGCGAAATGGGTGCGATCATAGGACTTTGAAGTGCCTCTGATAAAGTGTGCTTTGCCTCATCGCATAACCGGCAGTTGTCTTTGCCAAAAAATGTGAGCCTAGTTGGATTAGCCCGAGAATAGTAGCGCCGCAAAATCTTTGTTGAAACGTGTCTTACCAGCATTTCAATTCACTCCAATGTTTTCCAAATTCTTCTCATACAAAGTCTTTCATTCACCTTTTAGTTTTTGTATAGAGAAAAAAACTACAGGTACTAGCACAGCCTTGATTGAAACATCTATTAACCCGCATCACCATCCGAGATAATCTCTTCCTATAATTCTGAAAATTCTAATTCTTCCTGACTTGAAGTCGCCAATCTTGTAACCATTTGACTGAACTCCTTTTGGTGTTTGCTCAATGACCTTGATTTTGTTCTTACTGTGGTCGAATCCACTCACAATAGAAATATATGGTTTTCCACCAAAACCAAGTTCTGCAGATTTGTTTTTGTGGAATGGCCCTGACGAATGGCCCTCAAATCTTCCTTTCAAAATGACAAGCACATCTCCCGGCCGGATCTCTTCAATTTGTGAAGTTTCCACGTTGTTATTGTTTCTGTATATGGTGGCTCCAAATGTTTTGGAACCTATTGCAGGCATCACATCTTTTGGAAGCTGTTTGAAAATCCAGGTAATCAAATCATCGTTAACTTTACCGGATGTTCCCAACACTGTGGACGAGATCTGATAGGCCACTGCACCATACTTGCGGGAGCAAGCCACCAAGTAATCGTTGCTCAATGCCGGCTTTTCCAAAATAGACTCACTGAATGATATCAATTTAGAAGGATTAGCTATTGAATAGGAGAGTTCCCAGATTTTTGTTGAGTAGTCTTGGTTCACAATGTAATAGTCCAAATATTTCACAGCTCGTCCTTGCCTTTTCTTCACCTCATGACTGTCAACCTCAAAGTAAATGTCTCTGGAGGCTGTGAATTCCGCAGGTAATTCATTTGACAACCACCATTGAGTAGATGACTGCGTCACATCGCCAATATCAATACTGTTTCTGTTACCACCTGATTGAATTGTAGAGCCTGTTGAAGTTGCTGGGAGTGCCGATGGAATAGCAGGAGGCGGAGGCGGAGGAGGAAGATGGTGATGGGAAGTTTGAGAAGCCGAGACTTTACGCTCAGGCTGCGGAGGAGCCTCAGTGGCCGGCATTGTCACCGCTCTAGGGATAGCTGTAGCCACTGGTGATGTTGGAATTGGAGGAGGAGGACGTATTGATGGCGGAGAAGTAGGAATTGGTGGAGGTGGAGGAGCAGTAACAGCCAAAGGAGAAGGAATATCGGAAACAGTTGAAGACTTGGTTGACGAAACTGAATTCATACGTGGCTGTGGAACCGGTGCAGGAGGCAGGGGCACCTGTGATCTCACAGGTGGTTCACGATAAACTCCAGTTTCGGGGCCACCTTTATCGGCTTGTGCAATATCAGTATCATCATCTGCCTCGTAACCAGTCACTACTTCATCTGAAGAGTCGGAGTATTTATCAGCTTCTTGAGAAATCGCAGTAGGAGGTACTGGAGGAGCTGACACAGTGGCTGCTGGGGTCGATGTTGGAACAGTTGTCGTTGGCACTGGAGGCACAGTACGAGACTCGGTAGTCGGGTCAATGGAAATCATTTCAACCGGTTCAACCGCCACTTGATCGACATCTTCTCCCGGAGCAACAGGTGTGTTGGCAGGAGATTTTGGTGAATCAGTTGGGAGATCTAAACCATTGGATGCATTTGAAAGAGTTAAATCGACATTCTCGTGATCGTCCTCGACCCCATCATTCTCTTCTTCAGACACTTCGGGTTCAGAATTTGGATCACTCGCTGCAACCGGTGGTTTTTGCTGCAATGACAATGGAACACCTTGTAAAGCCTGAGGATTGGCCACAGGAAAAATTGGAACTGGTGCCATTGAAACAGGCTCGGCTTTTTCAGCAGTCTTGTCAATGCTCTTCTTCCTACTTTTCTTCGATTCTGTGGTTTTAGTTGTAGGCATTGGTGCACCAAAACCCATCATACCCATCATACCCATGCCTCCGGATAATTTAGCCATTCTTTCCCTCAAAAGTCTTCTTTTCACTTCTTCGTCGTCCTCATCATCTTCATCTTCATCCTCATCGTCATCATCATCGCCGGCATCATCCTCGTCTTGTTCCTCAGGTTCCTCTTGGACCTCCACCTCCGCTTCAGATAATTCTTGTTGCTCGGGATGATTGCCCGTTTCCGTTTCATCGGCCAATTCTGCCGAGACTGATTGACGATCATGAATTGGACTCGAGACTGCCTCAGTATGTTCGTCAGCATGATCGATAGGATCGGTATTAACCGCTTCAATTTCAGCAGGGGTAATAGTGGCGGATTTTTTCTTCTTCTTTTCTTGTCTCTTTTTCATAAGAGCTTCAGCAGCAGCTTGCTCTTCTCTTTGTCGCTCTTGAAGCATTTGCATCCGCTCCTTCAATGTCATTCGTGGCATTTCTTCTTCATCAGACTCTACGTGTGTATTCTCAGAGATAATTTGGGAGCTAGGAATCTGTGCGGAAGAGGGTTCAGAGACACTTCCTCTAGCGGAATCAGTAGCTTTGTGAATTGGAGGCGGCACATAGGAAGAATGCGGGGACACGGCACCAAATTGTTTCTTGACAAAGGTTGGTTCAGCTACTGTCTGACCAGGCAGAGGAGGCGGGGACGAAACATTGAAACTTTGTAGCTTATGTTTGAACGAACTATCCGAGTCTTCCACCCCACGGGAAGTTTCCTTAGAAGGCTCGACAACAGCAGGATCATTCGGTGCAGTTGGTTCCGGATCCACTTCTAGTTCTGGTTCCAATTCTGGTTCCGATTCTGGTTCTTGCGCTTTAGTTGGTTCCACAGCAGTAGCCAGTCCTTCTTGTTTGATTTGAGTCTCATCAACAAAGTTCTTAGGGAAATATCCCGACAGCAAGTCGCCACTTGATGAATCTTTATAAGTACCAAAAAGCCAATCATCATCCACTATTTCAGTGACTGTGATTTCCTGGCCCGCCAAAAAGCTCAAATCATCAGCTGCGTTTTCGGCTGCCGGGGTATATGAATATTTGGCCACCACACTATACGGAACAGACATGATCCTGGCTTAGTTTTCTTGGGGAAAAATAAACAGCCAATTGTGTTTGAAGTACAATAAGAATGTCAAAAAGTCACCAATTAACAAAAACAGCCGTTAAACAAGGCCAAAATATCACCAATTGGATGCTTCACTTGAATGAATTGCAGAAAATACAAGTCTTGCATTGGGACGATAAGTGCTTTGTTTTAATTTCATCGGGGCTGTTTGTTTGTCTGCCATTCAATCCGCATGGGCACAGCCTGCTGCTAGCGTGCTCACGTGACACACACAATTTGCAATGTATACAATTTTTTTTCCCTTGATCAACAGAAACGCGTTGCTTTGTTTTGTTGCCCTTGATTCGGTCTATGCCAGGCAGAAACAGGAATTGAAGTGGTTTTCTTCAATACATTTGAGATGTCGGGATCGCCCGTGAAAAGACGGTCGAAACGGCTGAAAGTGGACGATTCGGCCAGAACCCAGACCGGGTTTCAACATCAATCAATCAGTAGAAACAATCGTCGTCAATATTTCCATGAAAATATCGTCCCAAAGAACAATCTAGTGGAAGATACAGAGTTTACAGAGCCACAGGCGCGGTCGAAGAGATCTTTGGCCAGTCGAGCCGGATCAGATCAATCGGTTCCTTTGGCAAAGAAAGACCCTAACGTAATGGGGATCAATAGCACACAGGATCCAGAGTTGAACATCCAAACTCCCAACAAAGCTAGTGGAAGCCAGGCTCTTCGAACACCGCGCACAGGATCAGAGACACAGCAGCATCCAAGTTCAGATGATAATATTTTTTGGGCAGTTACTCCGAGCATCAAAAAGGAGAAACAGAATTCGCTAACAACTTCCGGCTACGAGAACATGGAAACAAGCGATGTCATGTCATCTCCTTTGCGTGAATCGATCAATAGTATGCAGTTGCTGGACCCCAAACTGAAAAGTCTCCTGGAAAAATACAATAATTCATTTCAGGATGGAACTCAAGCTACCCCTAATCTGTCAAGATCGGCATCTGATCCTCATTCGTTGATCCATAAAAGCTGCTCAGCTTCGGAGACCCCGATCATTGCTACGAAGCAGACTTTGAGCGAGAGCATGCAACAGAGTATCAACAAACTGAAGGCATCGAAGAAACTGGCATCATCTGCCAACATGTTTAGGGAATCGCCGGGCACACCTAAAAATCAGGAACCAGTGGAAAAAAGCGTATCGCAGTTGCTCATGCTCATTGGTAACACCTTATCTGCGAACGTCAATGAAGACAATCCGCTAGTCCAGAGTACGCAGAATTCAAGTATTGCAGACCAGGCGCAACTCGGCGACATCCTAAGCGATCTGACACTGATCCCCCCTGTTCCTGGCACCGCGCAGCAGGATGAAGAGGAAGAGGATGACAATTTCAGTGACGACGTTGATATGGAAGAGCTTGATCAGTTATCAATCAAGATGAAAGAGGCCAAATCCTTAGTGCTTCAACCTAAGGATGTCTCCCAAGTTTCAGATGATGAAGACTTTTTCAGCGATAATGGAGACGAGCTTTTTGATGTAAAGAAACCGCAACAAACATCACAAAAATCAATCATTAACACGCAAATACAGTTGACCACTGCAAATGAGACACAGACATTCAGAGACATGAAACTAGAAATTGACAACCAACAGCAGCAAAATTATCACGATACACTTGAAAACACTTTGCAGTCAATGATTCAAAACCAAAATTGTCATAGATACCAGATTCAGGAAATTCTCAAAGCCAAGTACAAGCGTGATTCTGAACTTAAAGAACAAGTGATTTTGAAATGCAAAGCTGAAGACGAAAGTAATAGAAATCTTGTTGTCCGAGACCAATGGCTAGAGCTGGAATTTCAGCCAGGAGACATTTTGCATGTTATTGTTGACAGTTCAAATCCGAGGCTGATCGATAGAAGCAACAATCTATTGATTTGGAACCCAGACACACTGCTTTCTGCAACCATGATCTCTATAGCTGTTGACTGTAAGCGCAGGGCAATATTGAGCAACAAACTCAAATCACCAGGTGAACATTCTCTTCCTTTGATCCTAGGTAACATTGTCCACCAGTTATTTCAGGAATGTCTTGTTGAACAAAACAGCAGTGATGAATTCGTGGATGCTTATTTGGATGAGCTTCTAGATGAAAATTTGATTCCAATTTTAAGTGTTGGTACCGATAAGGAGAAGTTAAAAATCTTGATAATGGAACACGTGGAATTCATCAAGAGCTGGATTGGTGACTTTGTGTCCTCACCAAGTCGCACTGCCAAGTATAAGGCTTCGAAGATTCTTGACGTTGAGGAAAACATATGGTCACCAATGTTTGGTTTGAGAGGATTGATTGATGTGGTAATTGAAGCGACATTGCAGAATGGTAACAAAGTAGTGATCCCAATGGAAATAAAGACAGGAAGAGACTATATTTCCAATCGGGCCCAGGCCAGTCTGTACACCCTACTTGTGAACCAGAGGTATAGTGTGAGAGCGCAATCATACACCCTGGTCTACACAAAAATGAGACAAAGCTACTTTGAGGCATTGAACAACAATGATTTAAGGATGTTAGTCAACATCAGGAACAAAATTTCACAGTATCTAAAGTACGGTGTGCGGGAATTGCCCCCTATCAAGAAACAACCTAGTTGTGAGAGATGCTTTTCATTGACTGAATGTATGACGTACAACAAGTTAGTTGAGGAAGGTACCGCTTCCGAGAGTGGTATTGAGGAAACTATTTATGATGACCTCACTTCACATTTGGACAAGCAGACGTATAAGGACTTTTTCAATCACTGGGACTCATTGCTTACAAAGGAGGAGGGGTTGGTTAATAGTTTCAAAAAAGAATTATGGTGCTTTTCATCAGAAAATAGAGAAAAGAATGGTGGAAAATGTGTTGGCAACTTGGTCGTCACCAAAGCAATGGATATGAATACCGAGATTGGGAGGTCCAAACGTTATCTCTACACTTTTGAGAGAGATCTATTACTTTATCCATCGATGATGAATACACAGCTTGCTAAGTATGACCGTATCATAGTTAGCGATGAAAAAGGACAATTTGGATTAGCGTTTGGATTTATTGAAAGCATTCGAGCCAATGCTATCGTGGTGAGCACCGACAGGAAGTTTGTCAATTCCAATGTGAGACTTAGTAATTTTGATGAAGCCAACAACCAGGTCTTTGAGAGTGCTCTTTCCGGAGATAAAAGCCAGATAGACGGTCAAAGAACTTATAGGATTGATAAGGATGATATGTTCCACGGTCTGGCATTGGCTAGGTCCAATCTACTTAACTTGTTCTTGGCAGAAGGAGATGAAAAGACGAGAAGGTTGGTGGTTGATTTGGAGAAACCAAAATTTTTCAAAGAGCCTATTCTTTTGAGCACATTCGATTCTCACAAGTTCAATCCAGATCAGTTGAATGCATTCGACAAAGTGTTGAAGACGGAAGATTACTGTTTAATTCTTGGAATGCCAGGAACAGGTAAAACTACTGTGACCGCTAGTCTTATCAAATGCTTGGTTGAAAATGATAAGACAGTTTTAATTGCCTCTTATACTCATTCTGCTGTGGATAACATTCTTGAAAAACTCGTTGAACTGATGCCGGATCCTAAGATTCTGAGAGTTGGTTCCTCCAAAAGCGTGAAAGAAAACGTCCGCAAGTTTTCAATCTATTCCAAAAATACTATTTATCCGATGAATACTGCAGAAGATTTTCAAAGAGCATTTTTCGAAACCAATATTGTGGCTACGACGTGTTTGGGAATTCAGGACACAGTTTTCGCTCATCGTCAACATTTTGATTACTGCATTATAGATGAGGCATCACAAGTATCGATGCCAGTTTGCCTAGGACCTTTACGGTTTGCCGACAAGTTTGTTCTTGTGGGTGACCATTACCAGCTTCCTCCATTGGTTAGAAGTCAAGAAGCCAGAAACGGTGGATTGGATAAATCGCTGTTCAAGATCTTGAGTGAGAAATACCCAGAAAGCATTGTGGAATTGACACATCAGTACAGAATGTGCTCTGATGTTATGATGATTTCTAATCGTTTGATTTATAATGGAAGACTTAAATGTGGAACAGAGCAAGTTGCCAGAAGAACTTTGGATATACCATTAGCTGAAAGATTGAGAGAAAATTCACATGAAATTCCTCCACACTTGCAATGGATGAACCGCGTATTCGAACCAAATAACAGGGTTCTATTTTTGAGCCATGATCAGGTCCCGGCATTGGAAGTTTCAAATGGAGATAAAATTGAGAATCCAACAGAAGCTGAACTTCTTATGCAAATTATCAAATGTCTCGTGTCTTGTGGAGTCAATCAATCATCAATTGGAGTGATGTCGTTTTACAGAGCTCAACTGAGATATTTCTACAGGGGGTTTTCGCAGCATCCAGATATTGAAATCCTCACCGCAGACCAGTTTCAAGGCAGAGACAAAGAATGTATTATCATTTCCTTAGTAAGATCTAACGATAAAAATATCACAGGAGATCTTCTAAGGGAGTGGCGTCGGGTCAATGTGGCCATGACAAGAGCAAAATCAAAACTGATCATTCTCGGATCGGAAAAGTTGATGCGGACCATGGCACAATTTGAAGGTTTCATGCAGCTTTTGAGCTCTAAAAACTGGATCCACTCTCTTCCACCCAAAGCTACTGAAATTTACAACAACATGTTCCCAGAATTCAATCAAATCGAGGGCAGCTCTGCAGAATCGAACAATTGCAGTGCCCAAAATGCCTCTAACTCAGGCAAGACATTTAAAATTAACACTCACTCTAAAGTGATACAGAAAACCAACGTTCTTAAAAACATCATACAGGAAATGACAAGTTGAAAAAATAAAGTTTTCTATTTATGCATTGAATATAGATTCATATCCTTTTGGACTCTAAAAACTCTCTTTTCCAATCCCAGTACTCACCGAGCCGCTCTCCACAATACCAACTGTAATCGAAATCAATTAAGGAAATGCCACTTTGAATGCCTGACCAAATTCCCCAGTAGAAACCAGGAAGGCCATAATGAAGCCAGATCTCGTTTAGCAAGTTGTCAATTTCTGTTTCAGCTTCCGGTGTTTCAACGTCGGCAAGGTTCAAATAGAAAGAGCACCAATTCCTCAATAATTGGTTATCTTTTGAAGCCTTTGGAATGCGCGATCTTTCACAGTTAAATCCTTGCCATTCCATAAAATGATTTGAGATGTCATATGCCCTTGGAGCTTTGATCATGTACTCATAATCTATAAATGATATTGGATTGCTTTCTTTCAACCCTTGGAATTCGTCCGTAGTCATACCATCATTTGATGCTATCTTATCAGATAAGTCATCAGGAATAATCACGTTTCCGCTCAGAAGATCACAATGACATGCCACGAGTTGGGATTTACCAGCCAGCTGATTATACATCCACTCGAGCTCTGCGTTCAAAATTTCGGCTAACGAAGTATCATCCCTTGATATCTGTCTGATGTCTTTGTTTTTCTTACAAGTCTCCATAATTCCTTCAATCTCAGGAAGAATCTGAATCCAGTTAGATAACAAGGACCAAAGGTCCGAAGGTCTGGAGTCGCTCTTGCCAACCTTGGCCTCGTTGAACTCTTTGCGCAGCTTCAACAAACTCTCATCAATCGCCTCATACTTGACTTGATTGTGCCATTGTCCCAGTTTTGAAGCAATAAGCGGATACAACCATTTATTCGACAGTTCTTCAAAGTTCAAAGACCTGCCTGCAATAAATCCATACACCAGCCCGTTCCCAAAGCGTGCATGAATAGGCGGTGCCAAGTTGACTGAGTTGATGACCAAATGAGATACAAATTCACGGTCTCGATCGATTATAAGGTTGGTTCCGCGTCCATATGTTCTAACGAGCACTTTCTCCTGAGTGTTGAGTGCTTTGTTTAGCCTGGTACATTCTAAAAGCATGTTTGTGATTCCTCCTGTAAACTGCTTCACGCTGATTATGGAACTTTCCTGTTCTGCTTTCCAATGGGGGAAAATTTTATACAACATCCTAACTATCTCCTCGTAGTTGCCGCCGTTGCTTGGTTCGATGTAGAAGGATGGGAGATAGAGGGCATGAGTGCTGTAATGATTCAGTAGATTGGTGATCCTGGTATGCTGTTCATCTTCTGGAGTATCCAAAGAGGAACCAGATCCAATAGATAATGACTGGGACTCTGCATCCGAGCCGGAATGGAGCTGCGAAGCAGTGGTGGCACTCGTGGCCAAAGAAGACATGGTTTTGTTGGCCAGAAAAGAGTGATATGGAAAGCGTTCTTTCAGCTTTGGGTCATTGTTATACGGCAAAAAGTGAAGCCCTCCATCTGAAATCAGGCAGTATGCGGAGCTAGGGGTATGGGATGGTTGCTGTGAGCACATCTTGAACTAGTAGTCCCCCCTGTCTATATCAAAGGAATGTGAAATTTTTAGGGCTTTTTTCCGCGCACTAATTCACAGAGATGGTATCAAATAAAAGCGTGTTACGCAAGGTGTTCTGCCGTTCCAAGTCCGTTGCGAGATTCCAGAGAATAAATATATTTCTAGTTGTACAAAGACGGCTGGCTATCTTTATGATTTTTCATCAAAGTGTTGGCTGCGAAACAAGCCAGACAAGAACAGGAAAAAAAGATGAAAAACTCGCGCGCCAGGAAAACCTGGCATTTCTCGTTTCTTTTCTTACCCGGCCTGAAATTACAGAGAGGTTCTTTGGGCAGCATTAAACGAGTCATCAGCACTGCTTTCGATGTCTTCCTGAGGAGTCATCATATAGGACTCACCAACTCTCATGTAGAAGTCTTGCGATTCCGCACCTGAATTTGCATTGTCTGATGACATTTCGACCAAGAGAGAAGATGGAACACAGCAGTTGTAATCGGAAAGAGCTGGGAACAATCTTCTATAAGACCACCAAGCCACTAAGACCCCTAAAATAGTTCCTAAAGTTACATCAACAAAGTGATGTCTATAATCTTGTGTTCTTGATAAGGCAATGTAAGCTGCACCCAATGAGGGTAGTAGGGCTACAACCCATCTCCATGCACCGCCTTGTATTCTTCTGACTACCAGTTGGCCCATCAACCAAAAACTTGTGTAGCCCAGACCAGCAAAGCTCATACTCGAGTGTCCAGATGGGGTTGTTCTAAACCCATCCATCAACGTATCCATATCTTCTGTTGTGCAGATATCTTTGGCATAGTATAAAGTATTGTTCAATGCTGTGGAGTCAGGCACACATCTCGCAAGAAAGTCGGGTCTGCATCTGCCTATCCAATTTTTAAACACGTCAGTGACAAATGTGCAAGTTCCCAAAGACACGAACAGACCCAAACAACTGATGTAAAACACATATATTTTTGTCTTGCGAGGAGTCAGAAGTAAGTTGACAAATGCTATCACGGCCAAAGGCACGAAGGTGATTATTTTCAGCAGAGCAGAGCCACTGACCCGCTCGACTTCTGCAAATGGATGACTGATTGTAAGGTCATTGATGCTGAATTGTCGTTGGTACGGTTGGATCTTTTCGAAAAACCACCAGTCCAAACATAGAATACAGACAGCATAAATAGCATCGCTCAGTTTCCATCTGACCATTAGTGAGTGAAACGGCAACTTGTCCAGCCCAAAATTCTGTCTATCAAGACACAGGTTACTGAGATAAAACCCCATCTTGCTTAAACCTGATGATAAGTCTCAATTGTATGGATATGTATATAAATTATTTAATTTGTTCTTGCTGGTTTGCCACGAACTTTAATTTTTCAGGGAGCCCTTGCGGGCGATTCCTCGCACGTGATCAGAATAATAAATATGGTGTATCATTTTGATATCTTCTTCTCAAAACTATCAAACATCTCTTTATTCTGCAAAAGTAGATCCAAAACAAAAAGGTGTCCTCCATTTAGTCTCAAGGTTACTGTCAGATCTTTGATGAAACGATCGAATTTGACAATCTCGTTATCATTGCCAGGAAGAGTGTCTTCGGTGTAGTTTTTAACTTGCGATTCACTATATTCAGGCCGTAATTTGCTGAGAGCTAAAAACAGTTCCTTCACCGAGCCAAACTCGGAAAACTTTTTGCCCAACTGATCCCTGTAATATTTCAATTCGTCGTAATGTTTCTCAATGAATTGTGAGTCTTCCGGTAATTGCTTGTATTCGTCTGACAAAATCACAGACTTGGTATTGTCCAGGTATTCAAAGTGATGAGCGGCATCTATTGCAGAGTTTCGATTAGCTATATTTTTGTTTGGTAGACTATTGGTCTTCAAGGCTTGGAATATCGAATTGGCAATCAATTGCTGACCTTTGCTTGTATTATTGATTTTTGCCAGTTTGACCGGCAAAGTGCTAAAAAATCGAAAAGACTGTAGACTTCTGGTCCTGGTTACGTTCTTCATTGCTACCTTAGTTTCCTGATTTCTTCTTCCCCAATATAAAAATCTCTTCATATAGGATTCCGGATTATTTCCTGCGCTCTTGCGAGCTTTTTCTCTTATCTAATCCATCGAGAGACACCTCAAACCTGATCAGAATAATTCACCACGGCACCAAAGGAAGTATTACTTATGATTGGGAACACTATGGGGATCAAATTGCTCAAGCTGTCTGCTGATCCTCCTGCCTTCGGGTAGCCAACTACCCTTTTTAAGTGGACTAGATGTCTGTGGATTTTGTGACACAATTCGGGAGCTACTTCTCTGGTCGATATAAAGGAACCTCTCACAAAAACCGAGAAAATTACGCTACCATGCCACATATAGTATTGAAAAGCCGATGGAATTGAACAGAGTAAAAGTACTACCAAGTCCGTTTGTTTAGCCAATAGAGATTTCTTTTCCCGTATTCTATAAAGTGTTATAACACTGCTAGGAAAAAAGAGTTTACACAGCCTTGGACCGCAGCGACATCATTTCGAGATCGTCAGAGGTGCTTTGGATGAGTTTCTGCGAGTTTTTGCGACTTGGCGGGAAAAATGGGGACGTTGCAGGAGATGAAGCAAGAACAGGCGACTTGTTGATGGAAACAATACGCCTTTTACCATTATTTAGTGTAGGAACATCGTCATTGGGACGTCTTTTAGACCTCGACACAGAAGATGGTATGGTGCCGGTGGTGTCAGAGGCAGTTGAATTGAATGAGTTAGATCGACTACGACTGTGATTCCATGATTCGTTGGCCTTGTTTATAATTTCGAATTTTTTCAAATTGTCGTGATTCAGATGATAAGGCTGAGATAGCAAAGATGTAGCTATTTTGGAGGATAAGATATCATCTTCGTCTTTCAAAGCAGATGTGACAATGGATTCATGTTTGATTTCAGTATCTAATGGGGAGAATTCGTTTTGCAGATCCATGACGACTCGTTTGAAAGATTTGAGTTTTGGAGTGAGTTTCTTTTTGGAAATGATTTTTTTGAAGAAGATGTTGGGCGACGAGACAGGAATTGGCGAAGCTATGACAGCGGAATCTGGTTGTTCGTCGGCGTAAAATGATGGGGATCGCAAAGTAGTGAGCGGAATATGAGCTAGTTTTGGTGACACTGTATCTTCTAGTGGAGTTGAGCTGGGCGAATTTGGGGCAGAATCGATCTCGAAATTGAACAATTCGTGAATACTAGGTCGTTTTGAGCCGGCATTGAACGAATTTTGTCTGCTTGAAAACCCTGAAGAACACGAGACTACTCTTTTCTGCGACTTCTGTTTGAGATTCTGGGTAGTATGTTCTTCTTCTTCGTCTGATGAGCTCTCTGAAGATGAAGATTCGTCCACATCGATTGCACTACTGCCGGTTCTAGTTACCCTCAGATTCGATGACGAATATGTCCTTCCAAACTCACTTTTGGGCGAATCAAAGTAATTTTTCCTGTTTTCCCGAACCAGTCGAGACGGCAAATCAAACTTGGATTGCAGATTCTCGCTCATTCTGACCGATCCTAAAGCAACTGGAGTGTCCCACAAATGATAAAGTCAAACAACAATTTTTTTTCCTTGTCTCGTTTCTTTGTTTCCCGTCGATCGACGCCGTCCTCTGCCAAACTCCGAATCCTGGTGCTGGTCGACTGCACATGAGCAAATGGATTAAAGGAAACTTCGTTGCTTTACAAAATGAGGAGATTTCATAGTAATTGCACTCTACACAGTCAATTTGAGCTTTCTGTTTTTGTTGTACAACGGTTTCCCTCATAGAACATTGCGCAAGGTCATCACCGTATCTCAGCTGACAATTACCCCTCGCATAAAATTAGATAATTATACATCACAAAAAGTGTGTTGCTGATGTGGTCGAAATTACTGAACAATTCTTCTAAAAGAGCCATGTCTGGAGCAACAAGATCGTTTGCAACCACTCAAAAACTGGCAGACTCCATCAAGGCTAGGGCTATAGCCTATTCCAATTATGGACAACCACAAGACGTTCTTAAAGCAATCTCGTACGATTTGCCTACCCATCCAGATGGTGATAATGTTTTAGTCCAATCAGTGGCCTGTCCTATCAATCCGTCAGATATTAACCAAATTCAGGGAGTGTATCCTTCCAGACCAGAAATGACCACTGAATACAGCACCGAAGAACCGGTGGCCGTGTGTGGTAACGAGGGTTTGTTCAAAGTGCTTGCTGTCGGCAACAAAGTTAAAGGTCTTGAGCCTGGAGACTGGTGTATTCCTTCTAACGTGAACTTCGGTACTTGGAGATCACACGCAATGGCTCCTGCATCGAAATTCTTCAAAATGCCCCAGACCATTTCCGTTGCACAGGCAGCAACAATTTCAGTGAATCCTTCCACCGCTTTTCAAATGCTGACATTGTATCAAGACATGCAGCCAGGTGATTGGTTTATCCAGAATGGAGGCAACTCTCAAGTTGGTCTGGCAGCTATTCAAATTGGTAAAAAAATGGGACTCAACTCAATCTCGATTGTCCGGGATAGAGACAATTTGGACGAATTGGTAGCCGAAATGACCAAATTAGGAGCTACCAAGGTGATCACCGAGGAGCAAAATGCTACCAAGCAGTTTGGAAACACCATTAAAGAATGGACACAAGGAAAGCCAATTAAACTGGCTCTCAATTGTGTGGGAGGAGACAACTGTTCCAACATGGTGAGAAAACTGGGAAAAAATGCCACTCTACTAACATACGGGGGAATGTCAATGAAACCAGTTAGCATCCCAACAACTTTGTTCATTTTCAAGAATCTTACAGCCAAAGGATTCTGGATCACCGAAAACATAAAGAGCATTCCAGGATCCAGAGAGGCCACTATTAAGGAAGTGATCAAATTGATGGAATCCGGAGACTTGGTTGATGTGAAGACCAACAATGCGCAAGTCAGCTTACCATGCACCGAGGACGAGTTTTTCGATGTGTTCATGGGCTCTCTGGCCAACTCCAACAAAGGTAAACAGCTTGTGGTTTTCAACTAGTTGATTACGTCATCACTTGGTTTACTGAATAATTTTCTAGTGTTTTTCTACAAGAGAAAAAAAAATTAGCCAGTTATTTTAAAGATAAATGTACAAGCTTATATTTGTAGACCCTTTTTAAGGTTGGAAAAGCAGAAAAATCAGAAATGTCGCTATCAAACCAGGCTCTATCTGCCTACAGGGGTGCTTTGAGAGCTACTTCTATTGCTTTTCGTGGTGATATCACTACACTAAATGCTGCTAGAACCCAAATCAAGACCAAGATGAAGTTGCAAGTGGATCCAGAAAATCCAGAAATTTCAGTTGAAGATCGTATAAAGCATTTGAACGAAGTTTCTATGTTTTTAAGAAGAAACGTGGTTCAAGGTAAAATTGAGGATGAGAAAACCGATAGATACTTCCTCAATATACACGAGGACACAGAATTAGGAAACAACGAGGATATCAAGAAGAACAAGAAACGGAAAAACACTCTTACAGGCAACGATATGGGAGCAGTTGGTGGTGGATGTTGCGGAGGTGGAGAGGTCCAGTTGAATCAAAGAGCCAACTGATTAGATTCAGCCAGACTTTGCCTCTTTGGTCAGTCTGCTAGTTCGAAAAGTATCTGTATGTAAATAAAAAGAAAGATTACGAATACGCTTATATTAGCACATCCTTACCATGGGATGCTCGCCTCGACAAGACAAGCTTAATCCTAAAATGATAGACTGTTTCCGAGCTTTTTATTTTCCGCACAATCAATACAAGCAGGGGAATTTTCAAGAGTGATGTTTCCTAATTGGGCCATATATTCCATGCGGAATTTATTATGGGCAAATTTAATCAGGGCGGACGTATTATAAAAAAGCAGAGACAGGCCTGTAGACTAACAATTGTGGATCAAGTGTAGTTGAGTAGTTTATTAGTGTGCCAACTAGTATAGTTACTTGCTTTTGGAAGGACCGGCCCGGTGACGGAGAAGCAAGATTAATCAGCAATTGTTGCTTTGCCACAGCAAGACCCCTGAAAAAGATATTTGTGTGGCTGAGCGTGGCACCACTAAAAATTTTCATAGTGGAATAAAGAAAAAAAAAGACTCCTCCTTTAATTTGTTCTTTGTTGTTCGACAAACAAGAAGATATAAGAAAGGAGTTCATTTTCTTTGTGAGATTTGAAATAACATTGCGTTTCATTTTCGGCACACCTGAATTTTACTCAACAGCCTTTTCAGCACCAAACAGACATTTTCACTCGTCGAAATAACAGCTTGCCTTTAACGAAGCTAGGAGTTAGTTCGACGTGATTTTAACATTAGAAGCCTTTCACGATGGCTGAATCTACCATTCTACTTCTTCTGCACCCAACAATGGCCACGGAGCCAGCAGTGGTGGAAAATATGAAGAAGAAACTCATTTTATCAAACCCCGAGGCAGACTTGGTGCAATACATAATCGATAGAGTTGCACTTGATCAACAAGAATTACCACAGGACACTTATAGGCTCATACATTACTTGGCACCACCAGAGGCCAAGAAGAACAGATTTAATGCAAAGTTGATTGGGAAATTGTACGATTCTTTACTACCAGATGGTCATTTTGAAGGACTTATACCTGATGATTGTGCTTTGGATGCTATCATGGCTGGGTTCACTATCAGCGATGACGAAACTAGATGGATCAAGCCTGATTTGAAAAGGTCTGCTTCCGTTGCAGTTCCTTTAAAAAATAGAAACTTGCAGAATGTAAACCGCACTGCCGGCTCTGTGCCCAAGAAACTGCCAACTTTCAAAAAACTTGCGTCACCTCCTGTGTTGACTGATTCATCAGAAATTGATGAGGATGAAGCTGAGTTGATTCAAGAACAAATGAAATTGAAAGAGACAAAGTTGACATTTTTCGAGAATTACGTGGATTCAGACGAGGACGACGAGTCTAGAGACACATTTATCAATGAAGATGAACTTCTGTCATCGCGGGAATTGAATATGAGTAGACCGGTTGCTGTTCCTATTCAGTGCTCTACGCAAGGCAAGAAACGGAGAAAGGCCTGCAAAGACTGCACTTGTGGTTTAAAGGAAAAAGAGGAGGAAGAAGAAAGACAACAAAGATCTTTACAGGACAACATTTTGGGAAACATGGCAAGATCTGCCACAGAGGAAGCAATTGCCATTGAGGCAAGGGTGAACAAAAAGAGATTGGAGGCAAGAAAGAAGTTGGGAGACAAGATTAAATTCACTGAAAACGAACTTACAGAGATCGATTTTACGATCGAGGGAAAGACAGGGGGATGTGGATCTTGTGCTTTGGGGGATGCTTTCAGATGTGATGGGTGTCCATTTTTGGGATTACCGGCTTTCAAGCCTGGACAGGTGATCACGTTGGATGCTTTTGGAGAGGACATTTAAATTTAATTTATTCTATCGTGTTTATTGGGGTATTAAAGGAGTTACAACTTATTATTTAGTGTATCATCTTGTCTAGCAGGGCAATAATTGTTTCGTAGTTGACTGGTCCGATGGCCTCGTCAAAGATCAAACTTCCGTCTATTTTGGGGTTTTTCTTCTTAGTGATTGTTGGCACCGGCCACTGAAATTCGTAACAATAGTGACCCAACTTATTAAAGTTGACCACCTTGGTGCTAGGAATCCCCGACTTGGAAGAGTCCAGCATTCTAAGATAGAAGTAGCGTGCACTTTCGGTGTCACCAATCTTGACAAGGTTGCATAAAATGCTATAGTACACTTTCGTTTTGATCTTGATGATGGGTATGAAGTAGATAGTCAGCTTGACAGCCAAGCTGAGATCTTCTGCTGCAAGTCTGAATAGTAAATTGTTGATTTCCATGGCAAACGGTTTGCTTGCGTTATCGATGCTGAGCTGCTGGACGTACATCAGCAATAGTTTTGCTGCAAAGCGAGGTCGTTTCTGTACCGACATATATTTTAGGAACGACTCCAGCACGAGATTATTGTGATGATCTGGTGAAAAGATATGGTTTTCTTTAGAGCAGTTTTCTTTCACAGAATCGATGTAGTGCTGAAGTAAGATCTTGGTTTGAAGCTTCGAAGGTTTGCGCACGTTCAAGAAGGTCGAATAGACAAGAGCGATGGATTCTAAAGGTGCATGGTCGGTTTCAGGGCTGACCAATTCCTCCCGGATTTGTGGCTGGAGTAATTCATGTGCTGGGCGGAAATAAGGAGCAGCTCGTGAATTATACATCATGTTGAGCAATCCAGTTTTCATCAAAAGTGTGCTTGAAGACGGATACATTGCCACGAGATATCCAAGTAATAGTTCCGGCGAAACTGCTGGCTCACGTGACAAACACACCAGAAAGTAGTGGTTGATAGACCGAACCTGTTGCGAAGTTAAACGATTTGGAGTCAGACACAGATATCTGTTAAGGATCTTGAGCGCCTTCTCGAGATCATGGCAGGTCATAAAGTAGTGTCTAAGAATTAAATCAATAGAGGAATGGATTTTCTCGGTGTCAAGAATGGGATTTCTTCCATGACGAAGACGAAGATCGTTCACCAATCGATAGTATGAGTCTGTTTGTATGCAAGTAGCTTTATAAAGTTTCAGATATTGGATCGCATGGATAGTAAGAGATTTACCAATCAATGTCTGTATCGTTGTGATTTTCATTTGCTCGCTGTATTGGGACTGAAAAACCTTGGCAACAGCAGGATCGACCGTGGTTGACATCTCATTTATCTTCACTCCACAATTGAGAAAACTTCGCATTTCTCGTGCAGTTCCATTGGCAAGTCTACATAGAACTACCGGCATCACCGCCATATCAAAAAATCGATGTCCTAATTGAACCAATTTCTCAAAAATGCGCATCTGGTCGACCGGAGTCACTGTCTTGAACATTCTTTCAAACAGGTCTGCAGACATTCTGGCCCGAGGATGATCGTCAAAACTTGCAAGAATGGCATCCGTGGCTGTCAAACGCAGATCAATATATGTCTCAGTGGCACCATTTGGTTTGGACTTGTCCATAACGTCCAGAAGTTGACCTATTCGATAGTCAAGCCCTATTGGAGATTGTGCAACAATTGGTTCATTGAAATAATCAGAACGTTCATAATAATTCAGTCGCCGAACCTGTACAGAAGAAACTGAGTACGGTCGCAGACTCTTAAACAGTCTTGCGAGCATTGTACTGTCAAATAGTAGGATATTTATCGGTACCTGTCGAGGCTTCTATGTGCAGGTTGTTGAAAAATTCATCCTGACATACATTTTTTTTGATGCTTGACGACGATCGACGAAGAGTCCTAAACTAGAATCGACCCATTTCTAGCCGCGTCGATCGACCATGTTTTGAAAGCTTTCAACAGACCAATCCATCCGGTTCCAAATTTTGCCCCGGGGCACGAAATCTTAATCAAGAAATCCACCCACCGCGTGCATGCCCCGGAGAAACCTGCCGGGAAATCCGCCTGTCTCACAAAAATCCGTACGCACTGTCCCGACTCGGACTGGGCCCCACGCATTAACGTTTACGGAAGCCGAACTGGGCCCCAATCAACCAATCACAGGAAAAATTTTCTGCTTACACTGCACTTCTGGGGTAACGGCTGCAAAATTAGACGGGCTTACGTCAGCGGACAGCGAGGCAAGCGAAAAAAATCCTCCCAGAGATACAAAGGAAAGAGGAAAAACCTACATAATTTGGTAATTTGTTTTGGTTTTTCGAGTGTTAATTAGCAGAATTGACGAAACATCAAGTCTCAGGTACAGTTGCAATCTAAGTGAGAAAACAAAAGTTGGTTTCAGTTCACTATTTGCAAGTTGATTCGAACTAGACAAACAATTAGTCATGCTAAGATCTGTTGCAAGAAACAGCTTTAGAACCCGTTCTATAGCACATCGTGTGGCCAGACAGTCCGTGAGGACTTTGGCTTCGGGATTTGATAGCTTTTTACAAACAAATAATGCCAACTACATCGACGAGATGTACGAAGCATGGACGAAAGACCCGAAATCTGTGCATGTTTCGTGGGACGCCTACTTTAAGAATATGAATGGCAACAAACCGGCATCGTCTGCGTATGTTGCTCCTCCAACGTTGATCCCACAGCCCGAGGGAGGAATTCCTAATTTCGTTCCTTCGAGCTCTGGAAATTTATCTGAGGGCATTCTTGTGCATTTGAAGGCACAACTGCTTGTCAGAGCTTATCAGGTTAGAGGACATCAAAAGGCACACATCGATCCATTAGGAATCTCGTTTGGTGACGATAAGAACACTCCATTGCCAAAGGAACTTACCTTGGAATACTATGGATTCACCGATGCTGATCTAGAAAAGGAGATTACTTTGGGACCCGGTATTCTGCCATACTGCATGAAGGATGGAACAAGCACAATGAAGTTGAAAGATGTGATCAAGACTTGTGAACAGATATATTGTTCCACCTATGGTGTGGAATACATCCACATTCCCTCCAGAAACAAGTGTGATTGGTTGAGAGAGAGACTGGAGATTCCTACTCCTTTCAAGTTTAGTGCTGACCAAAAGAGACAAATCTTGGACAGACTGATCTGGTCTTGTGAGTTCGAGAACTTCCTTTCTACCAAGTTTCCAAACGATAAGAGATTCGGTTTGGAAGGTGCAGAGTCGGTTGTTCCAGGTTTGAAAGCTTTGATTGATACTGCAGTGGACCTGGGTGTGGAAGACGTTGTCATTGGTATGCCCCACAGAGGAAGATTGAACATGTTGGCAAATGTCGTCAGAAAGCCTGCCGAGGCTATTTTCTCCGAATTTACCGGATCTAAAGAGTTTGATGAAGGTTCTGGAGATGTTAAGTACCACTTGGGTATGAACTACGTCAGACCAACCACCTCCGGTAAGACTGTGAATCTATCGATTGTGGCCAACCCTTCTCATTTGGAGGCTGAAGACCCAGTGGTTTTGGGAAGAACCAGAGCCATTCAGCATTACAAGAACGACGTTGGCGAGTTCAAGAAGGCTCTTGCTGTGTTATTGCACGGTGATGCCGCTTTTGCCGGTCAAGGTGTGGTTTATGAAACCATGGGATTCACTGCACTTCCAGCATATGCCACTGGTGGAACAATCCATGTGATTGTGAATAACCAGATTGGTTTCACCACCGACCCAAGATTCGCCAGATCCACTCCTTATCCTTCCGATATTGCCAAGGCTATCAATGCTCCGATTTTCCACGTTAATGCTGATGACGTTGAGTCTGTAGTTTTCATGTTCAACTTGGCTGCCGAGTGGAGAGCTACCTTCAACTCCGACGTTATCTTGGATGTTGTCGGATACCGTAAACACGGACATAATGAGACCGACCAACCAGCTTTCACTCAGCCGTTGATGTATCAAAAGATCGCCCAGAAGAAACAAGTCTTGGACATGTACATTGACAAGTTGTTGAAGGATGGTACTTTCACTGAGGAAGACATCAATGAGCACAAACAATGGGTGTGGAACACTTTGGAAGAATCTTTCGGAAAGTCTAAAGAATACAAGCCTGACTCTAGAGAATGGTTGACAACTCCTTGGGAAGGTTTCAAGTCACCAAAGGAACTTGCTACTGAGGTCCTACCGCACTTGCCAACAGGAATTTCAGAAGAAAATATCAAACACATTGGAACCACCATTTCTACAGTCCCAGAAGGTTTCACTTTGCACAGAAATTTGAAGAGAATTTTGGGTGCCAGATTGAAGTCCATTGAAACTGGTGAAGGAATTGACTGGGCCACTGGAGAAGCTTTGGCTTTTGGTTCATTGGCAATGGAAGGTTACCATGTTAGAGTTTCTGGACAAGATGTGGAAAGAGGTACTTTCTCTCAAAGACACGCAGTTCTACACGATCAGAAATCCGAAGATACCTACATTCCTTTGAAGCATTTGGAAGAAAACCAGGGTGACTTTGTCATTAGCAACTCCTCTCTATCTGAATACGGTGTCATGGGATTCGAGTATGGATACTCTTTGACATCTCCAGATGCTCTTGTTATGTGGGAAGCACAATTTGGTGACTTTGCTAACACTGCACAAGTCATTGTGGATCAGTTCATTTCTGCTGGTGAGTCCAAGTGGAAGCAAAGATCGGGTGTTATGCTCTCGTTGCCTCATGGTTATGATGGTCAAGGCCCTGAACATTCTTCAGGTAGATTGGAAAGATACTTGCAACTCTGTAATGAAGATCCAAGATACTTCCCATCTCCAGAGAAGTTGGACAGACAGCATCAAGATTGTAACATGCAAGTTGCTTACCCATCTACTCCAGCTTCATTGTTCCATCTTATAAGAAGACAAATGCATCGTCAATTCAGGAAACCTTTGATTCTGTTCTTCTCCAAATCTTTGTTGAGACATCCACTAGCTAGATCGTCTATTGATGAATTTACTGGCGAGTCGCATTTCGACTGGATCATTGAAGATAAAGAGCTAGGTAAGAGCATCAACGAGAAGAGTGGAATAAAGAGAATTGTTTTATGCAGTGGTCAAGTTTTCACCGCCTTGCATAAGAGGAGACAAACCATCGAGGACAAGGAGACAGCCATCATTAAGATTGAGCAAATGCATCCATTCCCATTCGCACAATTGAGAGATGCTTTGCAATCATACCCCGAACTACAAGACCTTGTGTGGTGTCAAGAGGAGCCTCTAAATATGGGTGCTTACTCCTTTGTGAGTCCAAGAATTGAAACCACTTTGGAGGCATCAGGATTAGATAACCTCAAACTCAGATATGCTGGTAGAGATCCATCTGCTTCTGTTGCTGCTGGTTCTAAGGCCATGCACCAGGCTGAAGAAGAAGCTTTCTTGGATGCTGTTTTCCAACAGTAGCAGTGCTTATGTGTTGAATTTATTTTTGTTTCTTCTTTCCTTCCTCCCTTCCTATTTCCGGAATATTAGTTTCTTATTTATACATATGCTAAAGGATGGCTAGTAACACTAGGATAACTACCAGTACGCCAATTAGAATGGCTATACAGCAATTTCCTCCTCGCTCGTTGGTTTCTAAAAAGCGGTTGATTTTCTTGATTCCATTATTGACGATTTTGAAGTTGAGACGATCCATATCGGTCTCCACGTCTTCCAGCAATTCTTGATGGTAATCCAGTTCGGTTCCAATGGTTACGGCCTGTTGATGTAGTGCTTGAATCGAGTTTGTGAGCTCATTGGATATAATCTGGTCTTGCTGGTCGATCACCTGTTGTGTATATTGTCTATCAAACTCTGTCTCAGCCTCCTCAAATGGGTTATCTGAATAATGGCCCGGTAGATTCACGTCTTTTATTATGGCATTAAATTCAGACTTCAGGTCTTCCAGCTTCTTGTTTCTGCCAGAAAGCTCTGTATCATCTATATTGGAAAAAGTATCGTTGCCGTTTCCGGCTCTTGCTCGGTTTTTCGATTGCTGGATCACTTCTATGGCATTGTTCAGGTCGCTGATGATTTCTATGAGTTCTGTCTTGATATTGTTGAAATCGAGGGAGTTGGGCGACGTCGACCGCAACAGGGCCAGCTGTGTGCGTCCATCCTGGTAGACATCATAGAATGGGTCCATGTTTGTGGCGTTATATATGCTTTAATCTGATGTTTCTAGACCAAGTTGCCAAATATACTGTTGTGACTTCCACTTTTTTTTGTTTGTGAATGGTGCAGAGATGTGGCAACCCACAAACTGTGGTGCAGAAGAGAATTACAAAGGTGCAAGGAATGGAGCTGAATAGAGCAGAACACACAAGAAACAGTACATCGCAGCAAAAAAAAACACACCCTTTCAGATACACAATGGTTTTTTGTGTGTCTAGACTATGTCCTGAGATGGATGTGGGGTGCCAACACAACCTTCTTTTAAAGTTGAACCAGGATCAATTGGGTAGTCTGCTACGAAACTATGCCAAATCGCCATCCAGTGTAAGATTGGTGGTCAAGGATGGAAAGGTGGAATTGTTGAAAATTGGAAATACAGGGGTAAAGGTGTCCAGTTTGAATGAATCTAGAACCGAACTATACGGAAGTTTGAAGAAAACTCTTCCAGATCCCCAAAATACTCATGTTTGCGTGCATTTGGGTTCAATAGATCACAAGCTTAATCTCGCCAGTTATAAACCTGCCAATGAAACCGAAACAGATCTCAATAGATTGAAGTTAGAAGTGGAGTTGATGAGGTATCTACAAGCTGGAAAGCCCGACCTGAAAAGGACCCTCGGACAGTTTCAACAGTATACTCCACAATTGGTGAAATCTTTATACACAAAACTCGTGGATTCGACTGGAAATTTGAAACTGGAATATCGATTGCTGTTGAGAAATGAAAATTCCGCAGAGATCAACAATTACCTTGAGAAACAAGGGTATCCAATTGCACATCCAATCAGAGTATTGATATCGAATAATTGGTCGGATCTAAGTCTGGCAGAAAAGAAATACGAAACAAAAATGGTACAACCAACGCCGGACCCTGCAAAGAAGAATGAAACTCCAGTGGGTCTTGGGATCAGCTCCGTCAAGAAATTACCAACAACAATGGCCAATTCCCCAAACCCTGTTGCTGTTAAAAGACCACCTTCAAAGGAAACCGGATCAAAATCTGAGCTTACGTCAGCAAAGAGATCTAGGTCTTCACCGCCCGGTTCAGGGAGCGACGAGCCGACACAACAGCTGAACGAAGCGAGAGAGCTGGTGGTGGAATTCCAACACAAATATAAACAATACTACTTATTGTACAAGGAGCTGGAAAGGATTGGAAAGGAGGCTTGGGATGAGCAGAAGGTGGCCAAATTGGTTAGATACCACAACGAGCTGAACGAATGTAAATGGAAACTCAAGAAGAGACAATAACTGTGTATGAATTACGAATAAAAGAGTTGTCATCGAGAATTAATGATGAAAATATTTATGGAATATCAAGATGTAGACACAAGGAGTTTTGGAAAGATCTATAGCAACTTTCTGTCAACGAATTGATCGTACAAAGCTTGACCCAATCTACCAGGGGAAGGAACAACAACAGCCTCGGCAGCAGTCAAAGCCTCAATCTTGGAGGCAGCAGTACCTTTACCACCAGAAATCAAAGCACCAGCATGTCCCATTCTTCTTCCTGGAGGGGCAGTGACACCGGCAATGAAGGAAACAACTGGCTTTGGAACAGATCTGGTGAGGTTGTATTGCTTCAAGTATTCAGCAGCTTCTTCCTCAGCTTCACCACCAATCTCACCAATCAAAATAATACCTTCGGTTTCTGGGTCGTTGATGAACAAGGTCAAGGCGTCGATAAAGTTGGTACCTGGACATGGGTCACCTCCCATACCAATAACCAACGATTGACCAAGACCAACTTGAGTGGTTTGGTTCACAGCTTCGTAAGTCAGAGTACCGGATCTGGACACAATACCGATTTTACCCTTCTTGTGGATGTTTTGAGGCATGATACCAATTTTACATTGCTCTGGAGCAATGATACCTGGACAGTTTGGACCAACCAATCTAGTCTTGGACTGTGTTCTGAGCAATTGCGAAACTCTTAGCATGTCGGATTGAGGAATACCTTCAGTGATAGCCACAACTAATGGGATCTCGGCGGCAACAGCCTCCTCGATGGCAGCAGCAGCAATTGGAGGAGGAACAAAAATACCACTGGCAGTGGCTCCAGTCTCCTTCATGGCATCAGCAACAGATGCAAACACAGGCTTATCCAAATGGGTCTGTCCAGCCTTTTTAGGGTTGGTACCTCCCACAATTTGGGTTCCGTATGCCAAAGCTTGCTCGGCATGGAAGGTGGCCTGTTTACCAGTGAAACCTTGGAAAATAACCTTGGTATCCTTCGTAACCTTAAGGTTTTTGATGGTATCTGAGTAGTTTCTGGCGACTCTGGAGGTGGAAAATGCTCTTCTCAACATGTCGAACGTGTCTAATTAATATATATATATATATTCCTGACCAGCTTTAATTTGTCTTGTCTTTATAATTCTGTCTCCATTCGTTGTTTGATCCATGGAGTACTGCTCTCCTTGCCAGCACGTCTGCCATTTCAGATTCCGACCTCCCTACGGACTAAAGCACGGCGAGGTGTCAGGTGTACCCGGGTCCATGCGACGGAATGGTGCCTTCCATTCTCGTCCCGGGGCTCTATTGGCTGCGACGGGCCCCATTGAGCCTCCAGTACTGCTACTAAATGGTCTGTTTACGCCATAGACCCATCTACAAAGTCACAAGATGTAGATTCCAGACTCATATCTCTGCTGGATAAACGGAATCTCTGTCATCTACTTATACCGCCGTCAACCCGGATTTTTTTATCTCTGATTTTTTTTTCACTTTTCTCTCGAATCTACGCCCGTACACACCCGTACACCGAGTCTTCCCCAGATCCGACCCGGTAGCTAATAGTTGAACAACGTGGTGTAGTTCAACGACCGACTACCAAACATGTCCCAATATTGACCAGTGATCCACAACTCCTCCACAATCTTGAGACGAGCAAAGACGGACCCCCCTTTCCAAATCAATGCCGAAGGATCAATGTCTTTGGAACTTGAGAGAATCTCAATAGTGGTGAGTGCTCCAGAGTTCACCAGACTGTTCAATTCCGCCAATTGCTGTTTAGTCAGTTTGAATTGTTGATCCTTATTGGCCTCGTTTGATTCAAATTCGGTCTTCCAATCGGTTACCTGTTTGGCCACATCACCAAGCTTGTTCGAAGCCAGCAATGGTGTTCTGTTTAAATGTAGACGATCCAACAAAATTGTGTCTAGCCCATCAATTTTGGACCCTCCTCCAACCACCAAAATGTTGGAATATAACTTTTCAAGTCGTTGCTGATCGCCAAAAGATGCATATGTGATCGATTCAATAATGGCCTTGTCGAGAGGTGTCATATTCACTCGAGTTTCGTTGGTCTCGGTAGCCAGCTTCTTTTCTCCAACAAGCTCCTTATCCTGTTCGTATGCTTCTACAGTCTCTATGTTCACCTCTGGAGAAGGGTTTAAGATCAAATGATCTAAGACTTCTGAAAGTCCCATTCGCGTGACCAACTTCCCTTCGATCTCACTGCTCTGTGCACTAGAGTCATTTTCTCTAGACGTGAGACCGTCCAGCTTGCCGTAAACCCCGAATAAACCACTGGTAATTTTCTTATTTGGCGAAATCTTTCCCAAAACAATTCCTCCATTCTCTGCTGTAGTCTCATCTTTGAACACTTCAGGATAAAACAATCCCATTGGAGAAACCATCACATCGTCAAACGATTTGAATTCGTACTTCTCACTTAACTTGCCTGGCTGTCTGTTGAAAAACTTAAAAATCTGAATAGCCACATTGGCGTCGTTGAAGGTAACAGTCTGGTCTTTGAGTTGCGTAGCCAGCTGCCAGTCTTGAAGATCATTCAAATCTATTTCCCTGTAAGGAAACTGCTGGGTAATCAAATTCTTGGTGAAAAACCTAGTGATATCGTTAGAACCATAAGAAAGCTCAATTTGAGAATTTGGAAAAATATAGCCTTCTTCAATACAGCACACTTTGATAGAAGAAGCACCAATGTCCACGACACAGGCAGAACTGACTCCTGAGCCGAAAGTAGCTGCTAATCCTTCTTGGAAAACGACAATCTGATTGAATCCAATTGATTGGAAAAGGAAGCCAACCATTGTTTCCACATATATTTTATCATACAAATTTGGAATCACCAAAACACAATTGAAGTTGCTAGCCCCTTTTTTGTTGCAAACTCCAAGCTTTTGCTTCAATGCGTCAAAAAGGATCAATTCAATATCTCCAAGAATTTCCTGAGCTGAATGATAATTCACGTCTTTGTCGTTGAACTTGCCATTCAAGAACGGAGACCTCACCAACCAATTGTCCAAATCCCCAATTTTGAAAACGTCTTCACCAGTAAGGTAGTCTTCTTTGACTGTATCTGAGTACACATACTCAATCTTGTGGACATCATCATGATCTCTTATAGTTTCAGGCTCAACTCTTTTGTTGTAATTGTAGCATGTTTCATTTGAATTCGGTAGAATCCGTCTTTTGTAATACTTCATTCTCTCTTTAAAATTGGAAGTAATAGTTTTCTTGTGAGCATGGTAAGCTGGATCCTCAATCTTCATATCGCCGTTATCTTCAACACTGCGCAACGGATCTGGAGCCTGGCTTTTATGACTTTTCTGACTCGTCTTGTATGCAATGACATTTGGAATCACAATTGGATCGATATCTGTAGATAACCCCAGTCGGATACTAGATGATCCTGGATGCAATATAATTGTTCTTGTTCCCTGTTTTACGTCTTCGTCATCATCTTCATCCTCGTTTTCTTCGTCCAGATCCAAATTGTTGGTGTTGATCTTACTCAAAATCTCTTGCGATTGCTGTTTCTTCTCGAGTTCTGCCTGTTTCTTGGCCAATCGCGCCTCCAAAATCCGCTCTTTCATCTCACGAACCATCATAATCTGGTCGTCTTTTTTCAAATAGTCTGTGTAGTAATTCTTCTGATTGATCAATTGGATAGTTGGTATCGAGCTGAATTTGAGGTTGTTTTCCTGGTCGGTTCTTTTGATTCCCAGTTCATCCAACCGGTTCTGTAACTTCTCCATTGCTCTGATCCGTCCTTCTCGCCGTCTTTGTAGCACATGAGCGGGCACTTTCGACGTTCCTCCATTCACAGTGACGCCCATCCCCGTGGTGGGATCTGGTGTTGGCCGTTTCGAAGGCATCTCTGAGACCGAGGTAGATCCGGCCTCTGAGTCTAGCTGGTCCAGAACCCGTTTTCCCCCGGGCTCCAAATGGGAAACAGTGTCTACAGAGTCCATAAATTGAGTTGTTTGAAGGGAATTAAAACAACACGTTTGCAAATTTTTACAAAACCTCTTCAACTTACTTTGTTCACCCAGCAAAAAAAACACAGGTGTAACAGGCCAAGGCGCGGCACATAAAATATTGATCACGTGACATATGATGGATACAACACTTTGTAGTTTGTTTTATTTATTGGCGATACACGGAATCTCTTATAAACAGCCTTCACCGTGCCTGAAGATGCTCACTATAAACTTTTCGATGGATTGCCAACGTTTTCCCAACGAGCACACTAAACATAAACTCAAGAACGCAAAAGAGGTCACCATGAAGATTGAAAAAAGAATCGTGTAGATATAGAAAGTACCCAGCGTAAAGGCGATCTTAAATTTGTTGCTCCAGGATGGGAACTCCATCAGAATGATCTGGCCAAACTTCATGATAAGCGACGACTTGGAAGAGTCTACGGAAGCAGGGGCCTGAACATAATCGATGAAATCAAATGTGTCTTGGAGAATGTCGATGGAAAAAGATGACAGGCTCAATATATTCTTGATCAATCTGATGAATACAATTGGAAAAAGCGTGATGGTGATAGAATCGAGTATCTTCATCCATATAGGCCGATCGTCGACTCTTCTAGGAGGAAGCGTTCCGTTTCTGCGTTCGTGTTCCAGTATGATTTCGCGGGCCAGGTCAACGTTGTGGACGCCATGACTAAGTGGAAATCGAAATTGTAGCAGGCCTCTGCGGGATCCATGGCTGTTGCGCAACAGTTCGTTGGCCAATCCGACCATTTCTTGGATGTCCACCTCTGGGATGCTAGCGTCTTCGTCTTCTGTTTCGTAATCGAAGCTGGACTCGGCCGAATCCTCGTCATGATCACTGTCCAGCTCAAGAAGATGGCCTCGCAAGTGTCGAGAACTTCTGAGTATTCTTGACATGGTTGGTTGGAGATTAATACAAACAAACAGTTTGGTGGTTCTCGCACATCTTTGCTTCCTTCTACTTAAACACCGCTGACCCGCCCGCGCGAAATGGCAGACACCTGTACACCGCCACTTAAGAAGCTGGGGGAAGAAGAAAAAAAGGCGTGCAAAACAAATGAGAAGTGGAGTAGTAAAAGTACTTTCAACAAGATAAAGTTGGAAATATATACACACCTTCATTCTTTTGAAATCATGAGCGGCGGACCTGTTCCTGTTTGGAAGAAATATACAACGGGATCAAAAGGGATTTGGGAATTGATCCGCAAAACCCTAACATTGGTTCCTAATCGGTCGACTGGTAACCCTTACGTTCCTTACTATAGAGTTCCAGCACCATCATCCAACAAACCAGTTTACAAAGACCCAAGAACCATTCCGGCAGCAGACATTGTTCAAAACGATTATCATCAAAGAGATACCAGAAGAAGCTATCCAAGAGCATCGGTGTTCAACCAGGCCAAAATTGGCGGACTTTTGCAACTGGGTAGCATTTCGAATCCACGGTTGTTGAAAGGAGATGAAGGTGTGAAGCAGTTGATGGTTGTGGATTCGGAAAGTGTTAGTTTGGTGGAAACATTGGCAAAAATTGACAAAAGTGTTCTGCACGGTGAGTTGCTTGGACCTGGCGGAGAGCCTGTTGTTGCTCCGAATCTAAACAAAAAGCTGAAAATGAGTGTGGTTGAGGAGCCCGAACATGGAATGTATACTGACGAGTATCCTGTGCGGATGTTCAAGTTGCAGTGAACAAGTTGCAGTGAACAAACAGTGGAAGCAGAGTTGAACTGCTTATTCTGGCTCTTTTGACTTGTTCATCTTATTTATTATCTATTTGTTATCTACTTATGATCTATTTATTGGCCCTTGGCCTGTCATTTTCGCCTGTTGGTGAACACAGCTGCTATCGTTTGGTCTTCCAGGTTATCTCTTATCACCTTCCTTTTTGGGAATTGACACCGGTTCGCGACCGGTGACTTTCCTTTTTTTTTCTGCGGCCGATCTGATGCCCGGCGTGCTGAAAAAGGTTATTTATTATCAGTAAAAGACATATTAGCAAGCTCAACAGGACGTGAAACAACAGTATAAGAACGCCAAAAGATTCTCACCACTTGAAACCGGCCAACAGCCTGGAACACCCCCACTATGACCGCAGAGAAAAGATACATCTCGTATAACAACGTGCACCAGTTGTGCAAAGAAGCCGCAGAGACGATCAAGCCGTTGGGCATAGATCTTATCATTGCCATTGGTGGTGGAGGATTCATTCCTGCCCGGATCTTAAGAACCTTTTTAAAAGAAGAAGGCAAGCCAAACCTTAAGATTTTTGCCATAGTGCTATCTTTATATGAAGATCTTAACACAACCTCTACTCAGGAAGAGACTGTTGGATCGGTTGTGAACAGAATCCAATGGATCAATTACGAAGAAAGTGGAATCGATCTTTGTAACAAGCGGATTCTTATAGTTGATGAGGTGGATGACACCAGAACCACCCTCCATTATGCTCTGGCCGAGTTGCAAAAAGATTCCGAATTACAGGCCAAGAAAAAAGGTTTGGCAAACAGCAACACCGAGTTCTTCATTTATGTGTTGCACAACAAGAACAAGCAGAAAAAAGCCGATCTGCCTGAAAACATGATGAATGGAAGAAATTACATCACTGGTGCCGAATTTCCCGACTGTTGGATCGCCTATCCCTGGGAAAGTGCCGACATCGTTACGCATCAGAAGAAAGCTGAGGAGCAAGGTTATGATATATAATTAACAGTCATCATATAGCTACATGATTCTAATAGGTTAAGACTTTTTCTTTACAACTTATGAAACTCCCAGGTCCAGATTGCACGGAATCCTTGACTTATTGGCACCGAGGTGTTCCATAATTCTTCTTCGTTTTTCAGATCTTTGCACAACCGGTTGCGAACTATGATCCAGCCACGAAGAATTACCAGCATGACTCCTGCCATAAAATAGCATACTCCAACAAAAATGGAAGCGTTTTGATATTGTAAAGGGTTTTCCTGTCCGTCTTTCTTGAGGACGATTCCCAGAATAGGACTGACAAACCCAAAGATTCCAGTAGCAACCCATGAAAGAGCCATTGCAATTCCCATTTTTCGTAGACCAATGATCGACGCACACATCGACGCAATAGTGATCCAAATGGTGCCCATCAATGAACCCTCCAGTAAGGAAAACACCACTGCTGTTGGATAATTTCGACATGGAATCCACATGGCCAATGCTAGCAGTCCAACAATCCAACTTGCAAGAATTGTGATGTTGATTGGACCATAAATATCGCAAACCTGGCCAACCACAGGCCTTCCAAAAATTATCCCCACAGACGTCATTGTTGAAACCACCGAGGCCTGACTTGTATTATAACCCAATGATCGCGTGAAGTCTCCCAAATTATACATCAAAGTCACATAACCAAATAATGTAAACATGATCCATAAATATAAACATTGGATTCCAAAACACGACCAAACCACCTTATCGTAGACCGTGTAAATGGGCCGAATATGTTTGCTACGTGACTTGATCAACATCACAGCCACTAGGTTTAAAACACAACAAAGAATCCCTTGTGTACGCAACGACCACTGATACCCATGTCGAGAAAGTAATGGCTCCATCCCCACGTTGTACAGAATTCCACCAAAACCAGACCCAGCAGCAGCAAATCCTAACGCAAGGTTCCGTTTACCACCTTTTCCACTGGAAAACCACTGCGGAAGAATATTGATATTGGGAATAGCAATCAATGCCAGACCAACTCCTTGCAAAACTCCCTGAGTCAGCAGAACTTGCCATAGTTTGGTAGCAAAAGAGGCCATAAAAACTCCAGCAAATTGGCACGCAATACCTAAACAAATCGTCATTTTAAGACCAAACCTCCCCACCGAGTAGTTGATCAACGGACCAAACGTCAACCCAGCTCCAAACGTGAGTCCACCTAGAATCCCGTACTGGATCTTGGTGGCCCCGGCAAAGATATCGTTGTTTAAATACTCTTGAAGATACAAAGAATACGCCGAGTTGGCACCCCAACTGTTGAAACTGAACAAAGAACATCCAATCACGCTCGCCAAACCCCAACCAGTGAACTTGTCAGGAATATCATGCATCTTGGCCTCCTCTTGGGCCTTTTCTTCCTCCTCTAAAACCACTTCCGGCTCTTCTTCTCGCTCGGTTGTTTCACTCATTTTGAGTCCAGCTCTTTGTCTGGATTCCATCCCTTTGTTCCTCCAACTCCCACACAAAACTCCTACGTTATATACGATCAGCTTGCTCTTTATGCCGAGCCCTCTTTTTCTCCGGCTATTTTTCGCTGGTAAGATTTTTTTTCCTGGTATCGCGTACTTCCGTTTCTTGCATCTGGCACAGGCATACCGGGTTCATCAGCCAATGTCACAAACGACTACCACAGGTGCTACAAAGAAGGTTGAGCTCACAACCAGAACTCTGCCATCCAGCCTCTGCAGTTCCAAGTCTTTTTCATCTCAAAAATCCAAACTAAAGTCCAAAGGCACGTGATACTTTGCACATGACCAAAAACTTTTCCTGCTTGCCTGAGCTCCTATTACATAAGCCTTGCGCCGCCCCACGCAGGCACATCTGAAATTTATTTCGGTTGCTCTTGCTAACCTCCCAATTCTTCTTTCCATCCACCATCCAACACTAAAATGAGCTTCGACAACAACCTAGAAGGATATAATGTGATCAAAACCATGTGGTATCAATTTTGGAACCCAAGCCTCAACAACTTCTCGTCCAGAATGGCTTGTAAAGAGTCCAGAGATGGGAAGTTCAGTTGCTGGACTATGGGAGTGGTTCTCCACGCAGTGGCCGAGTCTTGTAAAGTGTACAAGGACCTGACACTTCCAATACTTGGTCCTACTGTCGATGCTTGTATGTGGTATCGCAACCCAAAATATGGAGCCTATTCGGTGCTTTATCATGGAAAGTTCAATTCGGGAGACGAGGATATTAACTATGACGATTGCGCTCATTTAGTGCGCGGAATGATTGCATGCTACGAGGCGACTGGTGAACAGAGGTATTTGGATCTTTCAAAAGAATTGATGAGGTTTTTGATGGGCGGATTAGTGAAACATGAGAAGTACCACGTGACTGGAATGAAATGGCATATAAGTAAGAAATATATGGCTACCATTTCGAATTGTGTTTCTGCAACTGCTGCCATGAAATTGACGAAGTGGTCGAATCCGCAGGAAAAACAGCAGTTGTACGAATATGCAAAGGTGTGTGTGAATTTCATTTGGGAATTGATGCTTGATAAGGATGATCAGGTGGTGATGGATGGAGTGGCTTATGATTCGGATGTGATTGACCGTAGCAAGTACAGTTACAACACGGGAAACACATTGACAGCTTTATGCTTATTGTATCAGTACGATCATGACCAACAATGGGCCGACAAGGCGAAGAGTTTGGCCGAAGCTGCTACTCACCGGGGAAAAACCTTGTTCGACAGAGATTATGACGATTGGAACAAACGGTATTGGCATGGACCTTCATATTTCATCCAATTGTTAGTGGAGGGCTTGGCTGATTATCTAGAGACGTTCTCGGAAGTTGCTCCGGAATCGACTAAGAAATGTTGTGAAAACGAGATTAAAAGACATTTGTGCTACTTCCGTAAGTACATGTTTGACCCAAATGATGGGCTTTATTTCTGTTCGTTTGATATTTACCGATTGGACGAAAACACGTATCAAAGATACAAAAATGAGTTTGGGGGCCATAAGAACTTTGATCCGTGCGAAGATGACCGGGCAAATACCGGAGGTCCTGTTCAAAATAGACCAATGTGCAAATCTCTTATGGCTTCGGCTTCGGCAGCACGGATCTTCTTCCAAGGAGCCCGGATCTTTCCAAAAATGGACCCTGTCGACGTGTAGTCGTTTTATTAATGTGTATAAATTCCATCTTTCTATCTTTCTTTCTACGCAAGACTCAATAAACTGGCCTTTTCCTTCACCATATCCTTCCAGCGGTAGCTGCACACCCCCAAATCTTTTTGCTTCCAAACAGCCATCACCACAGAGCGTGCCCGTCGCACACTACCCAGCTCTCGTTTGCTTTGCATTCGTGTCAATGCATCCAACACAAACCATCGTTCCTCTTCATCTTCTGCTACCACCACTCCCAATATGAAAATGGGCCATAATAAAGAGGTGTAGCAATCTGGTAGCAAAGAATGCAGCTCGCGCATTCGGTCGGCCATCTCGTTAACTGCCCGCCACCTCTCATTGTGTGCTCTCGAAGCCCGTCCACCACAATGATACAATCTCTCCATATCAATCCGTGCAAAAAGATAAATCAGAGCAGCAAGTCGCTTGATCTCGGCTATGATTTTGACATAGTATTCATCTCGCCAATCATCTGCATTTGAAACCCGCAATTCCTGACTCAAGTTTCTCAACTCCAATTCCAATTGATCGCGTTGGCCCAAGATCAATTGCTCAATCTCTTCTCGTTTCTGCTCAGATTCAAGCCCAGCATCCTCGTAACACCGCCCTAAAGTGGTGATCTGATGAACCAACGAAAGTAAATAAGGACTACACCCGACCAACACGTCAATCGTCGTGTCGGTAGTCTGCTTCCAGAAATCCATTTCGGAAACATCAAACACATTGTTATTCTGGTTCTGATCCATCGGACCTTTCCAAACTGTCTGGCCCATCACCTCGTGTGCAATAAAGTACCTCATGAAAAAACTTTTGAGCGGCATGGCACAATGCATAGCAGTAGGATTCTCTAGAAATCGCCGCATCTGCTTGTGGTAAACAACCCATCGTGATCCTTCACCACAATCCTTCGAAATCTCCTTGAAACATAACATCACCATGGTCGCAAATACCTCATCCCAACTGGTGTTAGGATGTTCTGATTTATCCTGCATGGTGGCAGCCAGTTGTGTGAGCACGCGACGAGTATGTGTCTCAGCCACCACTCCATACGACTGATTTCCAAGCAGATAGAGTTGCACAGCACTGGATGCTAGAACCGACCATAAAACCAATGGAGACTCAAGAGCAAGAGGCACTATCAACTCCAAATAAGGATTTGAGCCTGAGGGACATGCTCCCTGGCCCTGATTTCTTGGAAAACACACCGATACCGGACAAATCGTGCTCGCAAAATAGTGAAAAAGATCTACATCTTGTTGGCCCAGCATATTCAAAGTACCGTATTGAATAGGCCGATCCACATAAAACCCCTCGGTTCCTGGCTCAGCCTTGATCATCACATGATCCCATTCTCCGTAGTTGTCTGGGCTCGAATACACAGACCCCTCGGTCTGAATACTTTCGGCTGCCCCAAAATCCTCATACGTGGTGTTTACAAACAAACAGGGCCAATTTTGGACCTGGCGTTGCAACACCCTATGTTTTGCGGCCAATTGTGTCAACGTCAACGTGGACTCTGAAACTTGGAGATGTTGGTCTTTCTGCTGCTGCCGAATCTGCTTGTATTGGTTTGACCGGCCAAACGTAATTCCCCTTTCAAATGCCTCTTCTTCCCACTTCAAAACAAACCGATATTTGCAAGTCAACCCGAGACGATGACAATTATGACACATTGGATGCTGCTCATCACATTTTACCTTGCGGCTCCGGCAAGTCAAACAACCTTTTCGACTTCTTTTTTCGTTGGGTTTTCCTGTACTTGTCTTCATTTTGCCCCGTTTTCGAGCCGTACTGAAAGTCAGGGTCCTGCTTCTGGATTTCTATCCACTTGACTCAGGAATATTTTTTCTTTTAACTGGGATGTGTGTTTTTCCGTTGTGCGTCGGGGGTACGGATGTTTTTCATGCGACCCAACGGTCGCTCTCGAATCTTATCTTTCACAGTGTGTACGGGTGTTTTAATAAATAATGTGCCACGCTACATTCAAACTGTGCGAAGTGGTCATTCATCTGCCTAAAGAACTGTTCTAGACGTACGCGGAGTGGTCGGTCCCCTTTCCGCATGCACATTTTCGGCGTCGTACCCCACACGCATAATTTCCCCACCCCCGTGCTGGATGCGCGCGTATTATTTCCGAAACGGGGGTTTCAAAAAAACTGGAGAAACGGCTAGATTCAGGTGCAAAAAATCCAGCTTCCATCATACAAAACACCAAGACACCCTCGCTGGGTAAGAACAACGAAACCGACAAGTATTCTATTAGCCGCCCTGTTCTTGTAAACGACTATGATCGAATCCAAGGAGTCCAGCGCTACGCGCAGACGAGTAAAGACAGGTTGTTTAACCTGTCGTAAGAAACACAAGAAATGTGACGAGACCAAGCCAGCATGCCACTATTGCCAACGTAGAAACCTCACATGTTTGTGGCCTGCCAAGGGAGACACGTTCCATATCAACGTGCCGGGCACGATGCGGCCCCAGAGACTGCCCAGTGAACATGCAGAATTCGAGAAGGACGTGGGCCATCTCTCGCCGCCATCGGAGGCCTCGTTCTCCACTAGCTCGGAACTTCAGTCTATTGCTAAAGTGGGATCCAAGACAAACCAAGCAGGAACACCGGCCAATACCAATCCAAACACAGGACAATCCTACTTGGATCTCAAATTACTGCTGAACGAAGTCCATGCTCACCAGCCACATGAACACACACATGCGCCACTCTCGGTTCTGCCGCTTTCGCCAGGAATCACCGCTACGTCGCCATCGTCAGAGGAAAACGGTCGTGACAAAACAACCTGGCTCGAACAGGTATCATTGGCCAGTGGAGATACTCTGGGCGAGGCCCAGCCGCCCAACGATTCGCCCCAATACGGAACTCTACGGGACACTCTCCGGGATTACATGTTTCTTAATGCAATCACCACGAGTCCGTCCACTCCAATGCCTTTTCATGGCAGCGATTTGGGCCTCCGTGACAGTTCGTTGGACGACCAACTTCTGTCGTTGACAAAAGTGATTGCCGAGTTTCAAAATAATACGACCGCAAATGCTCCGGCAGCTGAAGATGAAGATCCACTGATTTCTGCAGACGAGAAATTGACGCTTCTGACACGCTATATCACCGAGGTAGGTCCATGGCTAGACATGTTTGACCACAAAAATCACTTCACCTCGGCGTTACCTTTGATGGCCAAAGACGATTCGTTGTTGTACGCAATTCTTACCATTGCTAGTCGACAACGCGATAAGATGTTTCATAGTAAACCGGTCACGGACGTGACTTATAGGTTGTATGAACGCTCACTCAATTTTCTCATACCCAAAGTCAAACAAGTTCCAGATATCAATGTGATTGCTTCCTGCGTGGTGCTATGCTGCTTTGAAATGATGTCGTCCAACCCCAAGGTCACCTGGACACGACATTTGGAGGGCTGTGCGGCGCTGTTTCGAGTGGCAGACGTGAACGGGTTTTCGGGCTCGTTGAAACAGGCTATGTTCTGGTGTTTTATTCGGATGGACGTGATGCATGCGATTGCTGGTAAGCAAACAACAATCATTCCGTGCGAGAAATGGCTACCTCGAGGATGTGCTCTTCAAGATGCTCGGCCTTTGTTTGTCAATCCTCAGTACGAACTTAACACCTCTCACGACATGTATGCCAATTATATTGTGTTTTTGTTGGCTCGGGTGTGTCGACTAATTTATTCACCTGCGGAATCGTTGGCAGAGTTCCAAAACGAATTCCTGTTGTTGTACAAGTTGCTAAATGAATGGTGGGTGGAACGTCCTGCTGGAATGAAGCCGGTGGTGACCACTTATACCGAAAAAAGCCCGTTTCCTAGTATTCTATTTTGTGTGGTTCCAGCTATTTCCGGAACTCAAATGTTCCATACGGCATTCATCTTGTTGATGAAATACAAAGCAAGACTACCTGCACCGCTACCGAAACTTGACGTGGACCCGATCATGACAAAAAGCATCATTTGGCATGCCAAATGTGTCGTTGGTATCAGTCTGGCAAACACCCATCATGGATGCTGGAACAACTCTTTGCAACCAATTTGTGTTGCTGGAAAGTTGATGAGTAGCAAGGAAGAACATGATACAATAGTGAGGTTGCTGGAAACCATCGAAAAGAACACCGGATGGTCGATGACGTGGAAAATAGCCGATTTAAAAGAGCATTGGCATGATTGAGAAGGATGAAAGATAAGAAAGATAAGAAAGAGATGTGTAATTCTGAACATATTTAAAAAGCATTAACCATTATATAAATCGATTTTCAACTTACCTTTGTTGGATATCTCTTCAGCTTTTCCTATTATCGCTAAAGTCTATAAACTTTCCTAATTAAGATCCTGGAAATACCATAAACAGTCTGGATTTGACTGGTACTTATGGTAGTACTTGGTGATCTTGGCAGCAATTTTGTCGGAATTGTAACCAAAGAAATCATAAGCAGCCTTACATGGAAGAGACTTTCCAAAGGTCTTCATGCTAATACCGGCAGAAGCATATCTTTCCCAGCCGTTGACCGCATATGCTTCAATAATGACTGTTGGAATTTTACCTTTTTGCAAGATTGACTGTTTGTATTCCGCAGATTGTTGTTCAAAGAGTTGAGTGCATGGGAAACTGATCACTCTGGTCTTGATTCCTTGGGAGTTGAGAATCTTTGCAGTTTCAACAGCAAAGTGAAGTTCTGCTCCCGTTCCCAACAATTGCAATTGGGCGTCCTCAACATCCACCAGCACATATGCTCCCAAAGCAACCTTGGATCTGCTCGTAAGGCCTGGGAATTGCGGAAGGTTCTGTCTAGAGCAAGAGATCAATGAGGATTTGCTGGTGGCCTCAATTGCAACCTCCCAACATCCAGCAGTCTCTTCCGAGTCGCAAGGTCTCATGTAAAGGAAATTTGGAAGAGCACGGAAGAAAGAAGCAAGTGCAATTGGCTGATGGGTAGGACCATCTTCACCAGTACCAATGGAATCGTGAGTTCCCACGTGGATCACATGTAGATCTTGCAATGCACCCATTCTAACAGCTGGAGCAGCGTACAAATAGAACATGAAGAAAGTGGATGTGACAGGAATGAAGGTCCCCTTGTTGTAAGCAGCAATTCCATTGGAAATAGCAGCCATAGCATGCTCCCTAATACCGTAATGCAAGTATCTTCCAGAATGATTACCATTAATACCACATTGGGTCTGCAAATTTGGATTTTGAAAGTCAGTTTTTCCAGACCAAGCCATGTTCACAGACGGAGACAAATCGGCTGTTCCAACAAGGAAATTGTCAATGCTCTTTGCCAAAGGATTGAACACCAGTCCACTGGACTTTCTTGAAGCAGTAGGTGTTTCTGGAAAGGTTGTTGGAATAAGCGATTTCCAATTCTCTGGCAATTTACCAGCAACTCTGCGGTCAAACTCGGCAGCAAGAGCAGGATGCTCAGCACGGTAAGACTCCAAAAGAGCGTTCCATTCTGCTTCGTACCGTTTTCCCTTAGAAATGCTATCGCCAAAGAAATCATAAACCTCTTGAGGAACGTGGAAGTATTGGTCTGGATTGACCCGGTTGTCAATCTTGAGTTGCTTCACCAATTCAGGACCAAATGCAGCACCGTGTGCAACAGCAGTTCCTTGGACACCGGCTCCAATTCCAATGATGGTGTGAACATTGATCAACACTGGTTTGCCAGTGACCTGTTTGGCCTTGTTGATGGTAGTCACCAATCCTTCAATGTCAAAACATCCGTCTTCAATCTCAAAAACTTCCCAGTTACAGGCACGGAACTTGGCACTGATGTCCTCAGAGTTGACCATATCGACAGATCCATCACAGGTGATCTGGTTGTTGTCGTACAAAACAATCAAGTTGTCAAGACCCAGGTTTCCAGCCAAAGAAATGGCCTCTAAACCAACACCTTCTTGCAAACAAGCGTCTCCAACCATACAGAAAATGGTGTTGTCAACAACTGGGAAGTTTGGTTTGTTGTAGGTGGCAGCCAGGTTTTTAGAAGCAACAGCCAGTCCAATGGCGTTACTAATACCTTGACCAAGTGGCCCGGTGGTGACTTCAATTCCCGGATGTTCAATTTCAGGATGACCAGGACAAAATGAGTCAACTTCGGTGGAATGGTAGGTCTTGAGCTGGTCCATGGTCATGTGCTCGTAGCCAACCAAGTGGAGGAAAGTGTACTGGAACAAACATGTGTGACCATTCGAAAGAACAAATCTGTCTCTGTTGAAATAGTCAGGATTCGAAGGCGAGTATTTCATAGTGTACTTCCAGAGCGCGACACCAATCGCAGCCATTCCCATAGCTCCACCTGGATGGCCTCCCTTGTAGTTTTCAACCAGGTCTGCGATCAGACACCGGAATGTCCTGAGAACCAAATCGTGGGTGGTTGCTTTATCCATAGTCATGTTAGGTGTTGTTTGTGAGTTAAAAAAGACAGAATATTACTCCAGACTTTCCTGCCTGATGCACTAAACATATATATATACCCCGGATCTTGTCAACCTGCTGCGACTATCTGATGCGCGTGAAATTTCCCGATATGGCTTGCTTCGCGTAGAGAGCGTTTGGAGCGGGGCCGTTAGCGCATATGTAGAGCGGAGTGGCGAAACCAATAAAGAGCACCTCAAAAGTGCGCTCGGGCCGTAACTTACACGTTGGTGACGAACAACCATTTGGGAGATACCGGTATCTGATAAATAGTAAATGTTTTATTTTGGCACACAAACACACAAGCTACAGAGCTAAAACAAAAAATTTGGCCCCACCGAAAAAAAATTCTGGGGATGCATGTTGCCAGGCATGATTTTAACTCATGCATGGTCGGAGTATGCGTTCTCTGCGACAGCCACTTCAGGCTTGCTAAACATGTGCGCAGACTCGTCCTGCAGCTTTGTGTCGGCCAACTCCTCGTCATACTCGAGGTCGTCGGTCCAATGGAGATGCACCTTTTCTCCCACAAACATTCTGTCAATCTGCTCCAAGGTGAGGTTCTTGGTTTCTGGGAAGAAAAAGTAGATGATTGGAGCAAAGCAGAAGTTGAAAACTGCAAAGTAGATGTAGGTCTTGTAGCCAATGTTGCTGACACTGGAAGGAGTGATCTCCACGACCAAGAAGGTAAAGATCCAGTTACTGGCCGAACCCAACGCAGCGGCTTTAGTTCTAATGGCCAAAGGAGCGTATTCGGCAGGAAGTAGCCAAGGAATAGCCAGTAGACCCACGGCAAAGAAGAAGTTGAACAAGAACAACATGATGGTAGCAACGATACCACACGCGCTGTTTCCGTTAGCAACTGTTCCAGCAAGAATAGCCATCGAAGCGCCCTGTCCAAAGACTGCGAAAAGCATGAGTTTTCTTCTTCCAACACGGTCAAGAATCCAGATAGGAATCAAAGACGAGAGGAAATACGCCACACCGTTGAATCCGGACATCAAAAGAGCAAGGTTGTGCGACATTCCGACCGAATCCTCGAAGATGGTGGTAGCGTAATAAGTAATCAAGTTAATACCAGACAACTGTTGCATGAATTGCGAAATGACACCCAAACTGGTTCTCCAGAAGAACTTCTGTGGTCCATTTCTGAAGACAGCAGCAAAACTATTGTTCATGGATGATTTTTCCTCATTCAATGCTTCGGTAATGATCTCCATCTCCAAGTTAACTTCCGGATCGTCTTCGGTGATTTGCTTTGAGTTATGGTGGGTCAAGTGGATAACAGTCCGTGCTTCGTCGGTTCTACTGTGAGCAATCAACCATCTTGGAGACTCCGGAAGGAAGAACATTCCGACAAGAGTGACAAGAGCAAATGCAATTTGCATGGAAATTGGAAATCTGAACTGGGCCTGCGAGTTCACAAAACTCATTCCATAGTCAACCCAGTACGCAGTCATGACACCAAAAATGTTGATGGCCAACTCGATGGATAGCTCACGGCCACGGTTAGTGGCCTTACAGATCTCCGAATGCCACACAGGAATTGTTGCAGTGTTCATTCCATTTCCTAATCCTGCAACAATTCTACCAACAATCAACTGAGCAATACTATAAGCCGAGGTTTGAATCACAGCTCCAACAGTCAATGTAGCACATCCAATTATGATACTCCACCGACGACCGAGTCTTTCCCCGAACATAAAACTAAAAAGAGCACCAAAGAAACATCCGATCTCGTAGATAGCAACCACAGTTCCTTGCAATGAAGAGCTTCCGTGGCCGGTATCCGTAGTGTCAATAGCTGGAAATTGTTCAGTAAACGCTTGACCAGTCAACAACCCCGACATCACACCCTGGTCAAAACCAAAGAGCAGAAACCCAGCTCCTGAAGCAATAGTCACGGCCCACTGCAGAGATTTACCTTGTAGTCCTAAATACATGGTTTAAATTTTGATTGTTTAGCCATCTATGGTCATCCGATCCCAAATAAGGGTTCCAGATCTTGAATATTTATATCATTTTGTCCATGCTACAGAGATCTCATCATCCCCGTTTCCCCCGCAAAATCGTCATAGGAGCAACCTTCTGGGGTGCATTAGTGCTGCCAAGCATTATGCAAGTTCCGCGCGCACCCTTCAGTTTTGGGAAATTATAGGCGCAAGGATGCATCTGAATTAGCGCACAAATGCGGGATTCCGCACCTGGTCCAAAGCAGATTTTATATTGTTCTCCGATTCGTGATCCAAATAGGGCCCCGATAATCACCGTGGGTTGTATTTGATCACTATAAATGCCCGCAATTTGCCCGGAGTCTTAAATTTGTGAAGCCGGTGCGCTGATCAACTCTTCATCCTTTTATAAATGACATACAACCCAATTGCAACAATCTCAGAGCCAGCTCCCCTCTCTCCAAGCTCTGTCACCGACGGCCTGGCCATCAAGGGTAGAACTTATTTTGTCACTGGTGGAACTGGTGGTCTTGGATTGACTCTTGTGACTGCTTTACTTGAAAGCGGGGCGCATGCCGTGGCTATCGACCTTCTTGCGGAGCCGGTCACCAAGGAATGGGCTGTTGCAAAAGCTCTGGCTTCTGAGAACAACGTTACTCTCACCTATCAAAGTCTCGATGTGACCAACGAAGAAGCAGCTGAGCAGGTTTTGGGCCCTCTTGCCAAAGAAGCACGTGAAGCTGGTAGACCTTTGCATGGTTTGATCCATTGTGCAGGTATCCAGGAGATGATTGATGCTTTGGAATATCCTTCCAAGAACTTCAGCAGAATCATCCATGTTAATATTGTTGGTTCTTTTGTGATGGCCAAACACACTGCCAGATTGCTTGTTGAAGAAAAATGTCCAGGTAGCATTGTTCTGATTGCCTCCATGTCGGGTCAAATTGCCAACAGAGGCCTGACTTGTAGCGCCTACAATACCTCCAAGGCAGGTGTTCACCAGTTGTGTCGTTCGCTTTCTCAAGAATGGGGCCAATACGGAATCAGAATCAACACCATTTCGCCAGGTTACATTCGTACTGCTATGACGGATGCATTATTGGAAGCTAAGCCTGATCTCAAGGAGACGTGGATGAGAGGTGCTCTTCTCAACAGATTGGCTACTCCAGATGACTTCAAGTCTGCTGCTGTGTTTTTGCTTTCGGACGGTAGTCGGTTCATGACCGGTGCAGACCTACGTATTGACGGTGGCCATTGTGCTTCCGCATAGATAAACTAGGCATTTTATATAGATTTAATTCATCGTTCAGTGCGGGAACTTCAATGAGTTATCTATCTGATGATTTTCCTAATGAGGAAATACCCCTTATCTGCCGCAGGTTAATAAATGCGCGCACCAATATAAAGCTGGCTGTTTCCGCAGAGGCTGATCATTAAACAGTAGCCACGTAGTAGCAATCTAAACATGTCTCAAGAGTTGTATTCGCAGTTTAGAGAGCTGGTCAAAGAGTGTCCGGTGATTGATACCCATAACGATCTGCCATATCAAATCAGATGGCAACTTCATTACCAAATCAATGATAAGGCCAAGTTCAACTTTGATTCGCCTCTTATCTGCCAAACGGATCTTATTCGCCTTAGACAGGGAGGGGTTGGAGTCCAATTTTTCAGTTGCTGGATGGAACCACCTTCTGCAAACGAGTTATATTCTGATTTTGCTGCTCCAAATACCATGGTTCGTGATACCATGGAGCAGGTCGATATTGTCAAAAGACTTGTTGATAAATACTCTGACAAGATGACATACGTGACCAGTGCAGACCAAGCATTGCAACAATATTTGAGCTCAGATGGAAGCAAAATATCCATAGCAATGGGAGTCGAGGGCCTACACCAAGTCGACACTTCACTAGCCGTTGTGCGGCAATATTACGACTTGGGCGTCCGGTATATCACCATCACCCACAACACCGACAACCCATTTGCAACCTGTTGTACTACTGTTATTGCTGGTAAGGAAGATAAGGGTTTAACCGATTTTGGTCGAGACTGCATCCGCGAGTTCAACAGGATTGGAATGATGGTTGACTTGAGTCACGTGTCGTACAAGACAATGGTCGACGTGCTCAAGATCACCCAGGCTCCAGTGATGTTCTCGCACAGTAGTGCATATTCAATGACCAACCATGAAAGAAACGTTCGAGATGACGTTCTACAAATGGTCAAGGAAAACGGTGGGGTTGTGTGTGTCACGTTTGTTCCTACGTTTGTCAAGAAAGGTGATAAGGAGGCGACGATCGACGACTGTGTTGATCACGTGCTTCACATTGTGAACTTGATTGGCTGGGACCATGTGGGAATCGGTTCGGACTTTGACGGAATGGGAACTCATGGTCCAAAGGGCCTTGAAGATGTCTCCAAGTATCCCGATTTGGTTGTTAAGGTTTGGGAGAAATCGGGAGCCAGTCCAGAGGACATTAAAAAGTTCATGGGTCTAAACATGCTCCGGGTTTGGAAAAAATGTGAGATGGTCGCACAATCGTTACGGGGCCAGGATCCTGTTGAATCTGTTTGGGACGGCAGGGTCTGGACGTTTCCTGACTATATTCGGCTATGTCCTGCTCTATTTGAAGGAGCCAAGGAATCCATGGCCGATAAACATTCCTTTTTCGAGGTGAAGCGACTCAACTTTAAGGACGGCCAAGAGTAGTGCGACAATAAAAAAACTCAAAAGGCACAGTAGCAATTATCTTAAAAATATATTTCTGGGGTAATATAAGAAGCTCCGATAGTTTTTGTAGAAATTGTTGTGATCCTTTTGATTGTAGTAGTAAGAGATCATGGCCTATTCAGGATCCTGTGCATGCGGAACGATTAAATTCGAAGTTTCTGGCAAGCCTTTCAACTTGCACCAATGTTTCTGTGTTGATTGCAGAAAGTTCTCGGGTAGCTTATTCCAGATCACAGCTGCCCATCATGTGACCGAGCTGCAAGTCCAAGATTCCAACAAACGGCTAAAACAGAAATTGTTTCCTAATACTGTAAGTGGTCACGTCAAACAGGAGTTTTTCTGCAGCGACTGCGGTAGCCTTATCTACACTACTTCGAAGGGGCCCGATCAGCTCTACGTCTCAATTCGGCCAACGATGCTAGACGGTAACCTGGCCAACTATTTAGATCGCTTAACTCCCGAATATCTTTTTGTCCACGAAAAGGAGGCTCTAGCGGGCCATTCGCTCGACTGGCTGCAATAAGCGGAGCACACCCGCCATTGCGGCGCTTATGTAATCAGATTGCGGAAACTGGTGAAGGCTTTTTTTTAATAATATTTTTGTTCGATTACTTTATGTATGATTGGAATAAAAACGAGTATTTACTTGTTATTGAGCTGGCCAATGAGGATTGGAATGTCAGATGATGTGTGGGAGAGCACGGATTTACATCTCCAATTTACCTTCTGGTCCATTATTGGGTTCATGGCCCGAGAGGCTTTGACTAAACTAACCTTCTATTCGAACTCATATATCAATCCCAATTACTTATTAGGAGGTAGTTGTGTTTGGTCGAATTTCACCGCAAGTTTATTGATCTCGTTTTTGAACAATTATGAGAAGCCCTGGAATTACCTGCTTCGAGACGAAAAAGTGGCAGATAAAAAGTCATTGACGTTATATTTGGCCCTCACGACTGGATTGGCAGGTTCGTTTTCCAGTTACTCGACTTTGGTTCTGGAAATTTTGGCCAAGACTTTGGACATTCTGAACGACAACCATGGAGCCCATTTGCCAGACCATGGATACGGCGTGATGGAATTTTTCTCTGTGATTTTTACCCAGCTGGGAATCTCAATTCTGGGATACCATATCGGGACAGATTTGGCCAACTTCATGACAGCCTCGTATCCAAGGTTAAAGCTTTTGAACAAGAGAAACACTCGAAGAGTGGAGTTGCTGACTGGAGCGCTTGGACCGGTTATCTGGATCGTCAACCTGGTGCTTTGTTGTGTTCTTTCGAACCATCATTATTGGAAGGAAACATGGTCTTTTTCCATTGTGTTTGCACCTTTTGGTTGTTTTCTACGGTACCATGTTTCTAAGTTGAATTCCAGGTCCTGGTTTCCTTGGGGCACCTTTGCGGTCAATGTTTCCGCATGTTCGCTTCTCTCGGTGGTGATGGTGCTTATGCGTGGTCTTCGTCCAGATGGTACCTCTATAATCACCTCCAAGTTACAAGAGGATGTTTTAACCGCACTTGCGTCGGGCTTTTGTGGAACATATAGTACTCTATCGACGTTTATCAACGAGCTGTTCAAATTGAAGTTGGAAACGCGTAGAGGGGTGTATTATTTCCTGAGTCTTATCACCTGTTTTAGTTTGATGTTAGTCATCATTGGCACCTACAGCTGGACAAATGGTCTAGAAGGTTAAATTTATATATCAATTATTTGGCTGGTTCTTGACAGAGCAAGGAAAACCACAACATAATTGCTGTCGTGGAGGTTTTTCACTGTGCCGAGTAAAACCGGACCGCAAAATACAACATTAGCCATATACTTCTCGTATAGAGACATCCCATCCGGATATCTTAATTAATGCTTAGGTTTTTCGCCCCTTGCTTGCCCCAAACCTGCGAATTCTGAACAAAATTAAATTTTTACAAATATTATTCTCGACACAACATTTGCGACGGCGGGCGGGGTGGTGAGCACAACAATCTACATGCCCGATACGATCCGACTCTAGCAGCCACAGTTGACATTCTTGCCTGAGACCCTCGAATGGGCTCACTAGCTACGCCAATAGCCATTCGCCAACTTCTGCAGGCCTCCCAAAGAAGTAGAAAATCACCCTTAAACAGAAGTGCTCTGATGAAAAAGATAATCAATTGTGCCGCTGTCGGCAAATAGATTTTTTTCATGCATGTACAATTGCGCTGCGTTCAAGACCCTGAAATCCAGATAGCGCGAGTGTAAGGTAATAATAGGGGCATAATAAAATTTCCCGATGGCACCGAATAGCAAAAATACATGGCATTTGGGATAATCACCGATATATACTGTCTTATATTTGATTGTTTGCCCTGTTCCGTGGTATTCCGCAAAGTAATTAACCTTTCTTTTTGGGATATTCCTGCAGCCACCATGTCGGATGCTACCAAGAAATTGTCCTCGTAGCGGGCAAAATTTACCATATATAAACTGTACGGTTGGCACCTGAATTCGCTTGTTGGTTGAACTTGTGTATTAACAACAACCAGAATGAAATTCCTATCGCTTGCTTCCCTACTATCACTAGCTTCTTACTGTCTAGCCGACGACTTGACCACTTTCTCTCTAGTCATTGACAGAGACGGTGCAATCTTTACCAAGGTTCTCACCTCCACTGTCGGTAACACTGACGCTGGTTACGCTGAACAGTATGTTACTGATACCAGTATTCACGTCTATACTGTTGGTGATGATGCTGCTTCTTCTTCGTTCTGGTCTTGGGTCAGTGCTGAGTCTGCCACCTCGACCGAAGAGTCATCTACCTCTACTACTGAGGCTACCACCACCTCTTCCTCTTCTACCGAGGCCACCACCTCTGCTTCTTCATCTGAAGAATTGACCACCTACTCCTTGGTCATGTACAAGAACAGCCATGTGTTCACCAAGGTCCTCACTGCCACCGTTGGTGTCGAAGAGGAAGAGGCAATTGAGAACGCTAGCAACACTAACGTCATTGTCTACACTTACGGTGACACTACCGCTTCTGAGGCTTTCTACTCCGAGCTCAGCGAAAGACTTGCCACTGCTTCTTCTTCTGGCTCTTCTTCTTCTTCTGGCTCTTCCAGTTCTTCTGTTGCTGTTTCCACCTACGAAGCTGCCGCTGCCACCTCTGCTAAAGGTTTTGGACTTGGTTTGCTCTTCTCAGCAATGGCCATGTTCCTAATGTAAGGTATCTTTTAAAACTAGATATGCTAGATAGACCAATGGATATCCTTAGTCTTTCTCCAAAGAATCCTGTAAGTTCATCAAATGACGATAAGTGTATTAGATATGTACATTAAATAAATATCTGTTGAACAGTTTCTATTTGAATGGATTTTCATCATTCACAGAGTATCCGTCATTAACCTGATTGGATCTCAAGTCCTTCATCACAATGTCTTTCTGCTTGGCCGTCTTTCTCTTGCGGTACATAAAAATAACCACAAAAGCTCCAGCAAGAAGACCAACCACTACGACTGGCACAACAACAGCAGGTGCAATCACCTTGGCTTTGTTGCTGGAAGAAGAAGAGGAGGTAGAGGTAGAAGTAGCAGAGCTAGTGGAGCTGGTAGAACTAGTTGAACTAGTCGAAGTGCTGGAACTAGTAGAACTGCTATCATCATTGTCAGATGGAACTCTAGTGATGGAGGATGATTCTTCTGAAATTAACCTCACCACAGGACCAGAGTAGGTGCTATTATTGTCAGAGTCTGTGTCTGAAGACACAAATGGAGTGAGCAAAATTTGCACCCATCCATCATTACTCTCATCAATCAAGTCGGAGGTGACTGTAAGAGCATAGAAGGCATCGTAGTTTTTAATCCAATCAGAAGTGAGCAATGCAGTGTCATCATCGTCATCTGCTGGATAACTACGCAATCTGACTTGAACTTTTGAAATTCCGTCGCTCGAATCGTCGTCGTTCCAGTACAGCGGGTTCCAAGTGATCCAATAAGTCTCATCAAGCACAAACTCAGTAGCATTAGAAAGACAGATCGGATTATCATCTGAAGGAACTCTGTCGTTCATGCATCGTAGGACAGGAGGAGCAGCCAATGGGGACGGATACAAGGTGTTGGTTGGGGTAGGAGACGTGGAAACAGTGGTGCTACCAGTAATTGTAGGAGTGATCTCGTACGGGATTCCGGAACTATCTAATGAGACCCAGTTGGTGGTTGCAGAGGCAGCCGGAGAGCCATAGACAGTAACTCCATCAAACTCTATTGGAGTGAAGGTGGAGGTCTGGGTACCTGTGGTGGTGGACCAAACACTGTCGGTTAAGGTGGTGGTCGTGGCAACAGATCCTGAACAGAGAAGAAGGGTTTGGAAAACCAGTCTGCGAGCAGAAAACTTCATGATTTGGTTGATGAGAAGAAAAAGGAAGTAGAGGTTGCAATGTTGGAAAAATGTGGTTCTATCTATGATTTAGCAAGGGTCCAGGGTCTGAGGAAAGGGTGCAAGTGCGATTACCAAAAGGGGAACTGTCGCAATCATGCAACAAGAAAATTTTTTAAAAGTCTGTGTTCGGACCGTCACCGCAAATGGAGGGATGTAACGGAGAAAGGAAAAGGTCAATCTGGTGACCATGATTGGCAGTGTCATGGTCCATATCAGCACTTTGCTCTTTCGCGGGTGCGCCCATGCATGCATGAAAATCACATCCTACATGCAGCACCCTGAATCCGGATAACACAGACTTTTGCGTTGCACCACCCCTCGGCCGATTTTGGTGGCTACAATAAAATGGAAGGAGCGATCGGATCTCTTCCTACTAAGGTTTTCAATCAACCAAAATGAAATCTACCATGTTCAAGTCCATTGCTGCTAGTAGTCTGTTGTTGACCACCGTTCTGGCCCAGTCGGCCGAATTCATCATGTATGCTGGAATCTACAGCGATGATTTTCCGGCAGGGAACCCTCTCCGTCTACAATACAACGAGGATGGAGTTGTTGGAATCTTTCCAGATTGTGATACCTGCTACAATTACACTGGATTGATCACTGATGATGGATACTATGAAATCACTGCATCCTCTGGAGGATTTTTGGATGATCCGTTGTATTTCAACATCGATACCGACACCGGTCTGTGCTCGGCAAATGACACTGCCGAGACCAATCCGATCCTTGTGACTTCCCATCTAGTTTACTATGATGGAACCATGGAGTTTGCTCTCAAGGAAATTGACTATAACGAAACTTATTATCTTTATTTCTACGGTGACGATTTTGTTTCAGCTTCTGACTTGGGATCTGACTACTACAATTGCTCTGTTGTTCCTCGGTTCTCTAACGGCTCATATTATTTATATTATGATCCCGATGAAGCTACCACTACAGACGCTTTGTCTACTACTTTGTCACACATCCCAACTGCCACCACGGCAAGTAGCACCACCACCACCACCACCAGCGACTCGTCTTCATCAACCTCGTCTGCTGACTCGTCTTCAACCAGCTCTTCCTCCTCAGCAGGTGCTGCCACTAACACTCTCCAACTATATCCTCTTCTATTAGTTCTACTAGCTTGGTTCCATTGATATAGAATAAACACTGTGTTATTTTAAACCCTGTAAATATTTAAAATCTCTTCAAATGGATAAGTCCAATAAGGGCCACTACACCGAGTAGCCACCAATAAATTGTTTGCAACTTCATACCATCGAATAGTTTAAGGAGCAATTCAGCAGCAAATGGAGTCACCAGTTGCAAGACTCCGTATATGGTCATGACATAGCCATTGATCATCGATTTGTTATTTGGAGTGTTCTCGTCGATGAGAGCAGCAGCCAACGTCAGAGCCACCGACCAGGCATAATGTTGTAGCACCACAAGAACGTCCAAGAACCCGTAAAATACTGTCTGCGATATTCCACTATATTCAGGGTTGGCAAACACCAGTAAAGGAAGCAATAAGTAGAGAACAGGTAGTAACAGAAGACCAAATCTGTATGACTTCAAAACTCCAAAGAATTTAAGCATCAATGGAAGAGACACAATAAAAAGAGTCAGAGCCACTAATGCTGATGCAGATGTCATTTTTGGCAAGTCCAAGTAACTGATTCCACATCCACCAGAGAACTTAAAAGGGAAAGAAGCAGAATCCTTGTTGAAGCCATCAGTGAAGAAGGAGTCAGAGCTTTTGACATATGCAAAAGTGTGCAACCAAAGAATAGAATGATTGATAATTGCAGCCAACAGTTGTGGTTGTTTCGACTCTGCTGGTTGCTGGGACTGGCTATGGGAGTCTAGCGAATTGAGTTCTATTTCTTCATGTTCAAGAAGTGAATCAGAAAGCTCTTTATATGGTTCTGCAGAGCCCATTCCAAGTTTTCGTTTGATGAAGTTTCCAATGGACGAACCTCTATCAATAGGACTTGACAAATGGGTTTCCTTCAAGAAAAGAAAGGCCAACAGGCCAGTTGTTAATAGAATTAGCGACAAAACGAGATTCGGTAGTGCAAAAGGAAATACCTTTTTGAATGAATGGTCTGGAGGAGCATCTGCTGCTGGTGGACCGTTGTATGGTGTCCTTAGATTGTCGCCTATAACCGGGCCAATAAGAAGACCAACAGTGTAGGCAATTGGAATGGTGGCAAAGACCAGAGGCTGGTTTGAGGAGATTTCTCCCAGCATAGTCCTGACAATGGCCTTATTGCCATTGCAGGCAGCAATAAGTTTTCCAATAAAGATGATATAGAATTTGCGGCCAAATCCATAAAGCAGCATGCCGATTGTCGTCAATGCGAGACCAAGAAGTAGCACAGGTTTGCGGCCCAATCGGTCTGCTTGTTTGGACCAAACATAGTAGCAAATCACCTGGGGAAGGTGTTCCGCTAGAGCAATGTACCCAATATAGACCAAGACTTCATTGTGAGCTTTGGCGGTGTGAAAACTCTTGATGATATGCCAGATGTAGATCTCTGTGGAGAGTTCCGCGGTGTACTGTGCTGCCTGGACTAGAAATAACAGCAGAGTCTGAACCACTGGGAAGCCAGAAAGTTTGGGAACTAGGTGAGACATCATGATGAATTGGAAAGGATGAGTGGTGATTAGTATGGTGGGTCAGATTTTTTGCGAATCAAGTAGAGCTTGGAAATATAGATCCTGGTTTGTAAAGGGGTTTTAATTTTTTCGGCACCGTCCCGCACACGCACCCTGCATAAAACATGCATAACGGCTCCGGATACGACTCGCCTGGTTTGACAGACAAAATTACGCAATTTTTCGAAAGGGTTCTATCGAAACAGGCTAGTATATTTCCTAATCAAGATATTTAGAAGTATATACGAGCGAGATCAAATTAAGAGAAGACCGAGTGCCATTCCAACGGCACCAACGCTTAGCTTGACTCCTGCAGCTGCATTAGAGGAGCTTGAAGAGGACGAATCGGCCGAAGAAGTCGAGGAGGATTCGGAGGATTCGGTGGAAGAGGACTCAGTGGATGAGGTGGTAGTAGAGTCTGAATCCGAGGAGTCGGTGGTAGTTGAAGAGCTGGTAGAACTTGCCGCAGAGCTGGAGTCAGAGGCGGCGGCAGCAGCAGCCTCACTCGACGATTCTGCAGCCTCGGCAGACAATCTACTGTAGAACGATTCCGAAGCCGAGGCATCTCCAATAGTGTATGCCAAAATGTTGGAATCGGTCAAATATTGGTCGACCCATGCAATGGACTCGCCAATTGTCGAGGTCATGACTCTGGTGAAAAATGCACCGTATCTGGAGATGACCAACGAGTAGGTAGTCACCGAGGCACTGGTTGCAGTCACTGCCCAGGCAGTAAAAAGAGCAGAAATCAATTTAGTCCACTTCATTTTCTATGACTCTTCCAACTACCGAAATCCTGCCACAGGAACTGCTGGTGCAAATATATTTATATCTAATCCATCTCATCTGCACCCCTCCAATCCGGATCAACCCTTTTGAACAACAATTGTGTGGGATTACAGCAAAAAACATTTTGTCGTTCGAAAGCAATGAAAAGACTTGGCATTCAGATTTGGAAATTGCCATGGTTCTCATTGGCTCATTCTCTAGCTCGCTCCTTTGCGGACCGCAACCACCCTCTTATTGCCAGCCAACAGGCTTACGTAACACAGCAAAGAGCGTGGTGGTTTGGTAAAAAAAAAATGGTCGGTGTCAGAAGAACGAGCTTGACAAGATATGTAGGTAGGCAAAACAGGATGTTTGGCGACTGGAACGAGTTTCCACTCTTCCAGGTAGCAATAATATGTATCATTCGACTTGCTGACTCGATTGCAGAAACGTCTGTGTTTCCATACATGTATCATATCGTGAAATTTGTGAATATTACCGACGATGAAAGTAAGATCTCAGTGTATATTTCGTACATGTCTGCAGCATCGAGTCTTTGTCATATTGTTTTCAATGTTGTGTGGGGTAGACAGGCTGAAAGATGGGGACGCAAACCGGTTTTGCTTGTTAGTCTGAGTGGCCAGGCGGTTTCTCTGTTGATATACGGATATAGTACGAGTTTTCGCTCAATCATGGTTTCGAGAGTTGTTGGGGCTATTACAAATTGTAATTTGGCCATTATCCGGACTTTAATTGGAGAGATTGCTCATGAAAAAAAACACCACGCAGTTGCGTTTGCTACAATTCCACTGTTTTACAACATCGGGTCGATGATTGGTCCGTTTCTGGCCTCGCAATTGATCTCGTTTCCTCGCAACAGTTCCGAGACCATTGTCGGAAAATACCCGTTCGCCGTGGCCAATATTGTGGTTGCGTCGATCGTGCTGGCTGCGATTGTTCTGAGTCTGTTATTTCTTCAAGAAACTCATCACAAACTCAAGACACGGCCGGATATGCCTCTTGTGGTCGGAAACGCAATCCGGAAAAAACTTGGTTTCAATACAAAAGTGCCAGATTCCTTCGAGCAGTTTGAACTGCTTGACCAAGATGACGATTCCGACTTTTCTCAACCCGAACAAACAGACTCACAAACGGCTTCTCTTTCTTCTATATTTTCTCTTCAAATTATCCATTCCATCACCAGTCAATGTCTGATGATCTCCCATGTCCTGATCTTCTCACAGTTTATATCGGTGTTTCTTGGAGCCAGTTTGAATCCGGAGTCGCTGATGTTTCCGATGAGAATTACTGGCGGTTTTGGCTTGGATTACAAGGAGATCGGTAAACTGCTTTCAATCGCAGGACTGGCAGGAGTGTTCTTCGTGCTTTTTCTGTCTCCAGCGCTGGAAAGACGATTTGGATTGATCAAAGCATATCAATTTGGATTGGCAGCTTTTCCTATATGCTATTTTATGCTTCCACTGATAATTTTCACCCTTCCTAACTCCTCATTCCTTGTGTCAAGATCATTACTTGCATTGGATCTGATTTTCAAAGAACTTGGAGCGGTGATTTCGTTCTCGTTTGTGTTCATTCTCATCCATCGAGCCACCGACACGACACATGTTTCGTTTGTCAACGGAGTCGCCATGAGCGTCTCGGGAATTACCACACTGGTTGCACCGCTTATAGCAGCCCAAATGATGCAATATTGCGACAAAAATGGCATCACTACTGTATTCTGGTGGCTTCTTGGCCTCTACGCTTTAGCCGGATTTCTGCATTCCTTTAAACTGCACATATAACTACATACATCTACAACTTAGAGTTCCGAATGAACGATTCCACCAGTAAAACTGTCTTCATAGACATTCCATGAGAGTTCTGGTATCCGGCACCAGCACAGCCATAATTGTGAACCACTTTGCCAACACCAGGAATAATCTCCTTCTCAATTCTGGCCCCCCCGGTTCTTCCCGGCCTTAAACCACATTGGATTCTGACTATATCAAGTGGACCATCTTTGAAAAGTTGCGGGCACAATTTTTTTGCCCGTTCAACAGTCCGTTCATGCAATTCCTCGTCCACATTAGAGGTCCAGTCGTGAGGCCGGAAACAACCTCCAATGATTGTTCCTCCTTCCTTACGTGGAAAAACATACAAGCTTTCGTCTTCATAACCCTCAAATTCATGGACTGACATCATGATGTCGCAGTTGTTCCGCGAAAGAATCACCTGGCCCTTGATTGGATGAACCAGAGGATCCTCAACTCCACCTAATTTACTGGCAAGTAAACCAGTACAATTAACAGTAACGTCGGGAACTCCCTGAGAGAAATGTGAAGCAGCATCCTTTATATGTGCAAGATGTGCACGGTGGATTTTGACTCCTTTATAAAGCAACTTTTGCAGCAAATAATGCATGTAAATTGGAACAGTTATCGATGGAGTTGTAAACTCAAATCCGGAGGTGATTCCTTGAGGAAGCTCATCTTTAGATAGAAACCGGAAATCCTGCACAAAGTCTTTGAACCAAACATCCGAACCATGCTCATATATCCGGTATGTCTGCTTACAGATACTAGCACCAGGATCGGTTTCGGCCAAATTCATCAACTTATGATACCCGATCCGGTCCCATTCCATCATTTCGATGTCTCCGTCCTTTGCAAAGCTCGACCAGTTGGCTCCTGCAAATGGACTGGTGTACTCAATGTCAATGTCTCCGGGAAGATGGCGGGCCACTATCTCAACAGTGTGTCCTCTTTCTGCCAGATCAAGAGCCACAGTCATTCCCACCACTCCGCATCTGTTTTGTCAGTTCCAATTCCAACAGAACAAAAGTAAAAACTTACCCGATAATCACGATTTTGCCCATCTTTGATAGCACTGGGAGTAAGTAGGTCAACGTTGTGTTGGACTTTGGTCTGAAAAACCAAGTAGATAAAGAAATATCGGAGTGGTATTTTCGCGAATGAAAATAGTTCGACTGGTGGAGGAGCCGCATCCTCGAAAATTCGCCGCGATAATGCAATTTTACAAGCTCCGAGAAATTATTACCCAAACTTGCCCGAAAAAGAAAAGTTTCCGATAAGAGATGCAAGAAAAGAATCTATTTATTGTGCGTCTCTCTGTGTTCTCCACCACTCTGATAATCTCTTCTGCTCTTGATTGTAGCTATGTTTTCCAATCTTGAACACCTCCCAAAAATAGAAGGAGCTAGCTGTAAGACCTTGCAAGCAAAAGCTATCAAGGTCTTGCTGATAAATCCTAATGCAACCGAGAGTATGACTCTCAATTGTCTCGAGACATTGAAAAACTGCATTCCACCAGACACTGTGGTATACGGATACACAGCTCCAGAACCCGCTCCGTTAACCATCGAATGCTCTGTGGACGGCGTAATTTCCGCCGCAACCATAGTCAGACATCTTCGTGCCGAAAATGCACATCTGTTTTTCGATTCGTTTCTGGTGGCCTGTTTTTCTCATCATCCGCTGACCGATGTTCTGCGTGAAGAGTTTGAATTGCCAACTTGCGGGATAATGGAGGCGGCCATTTATACTGCCAGAATTCTCGGCTACACTTTTGGAATCGTCTCCACCGACGGAAGAAGCACCCCACGTCACAAACAAAGCGTCGAAAACTACGGCATGTCTCGCTTCTACGTGGGAGCAGCCTCTTCTGGATACACCGTCAGTGAACTGAAAACAGCATCGTTTCCCGAAGTTGTCAAGGCAATGGGAGTTGCGTCGTTGTCCTTGGTCCAAGACCATGGAGCGGATTGTCTTCTATTGGGCTGTGCCGGAATGACCAAGATGAAAGAAAATATGCAAATAATCGTCGGGGACCAAGTTCAGATTTTGGACGGGGCTCTGTGCGGAGTCAATATTCTTTCAGGACTTGTCCGAATGGGGTGCAAAACCAGCAAGAACGGACTATTTAGGTCGTCTATGGAAGCGAGAGTTGCCCGAGACCAGTCGTATTTTTAATTGTGGCATACATAGATCTAAATAAGATAGTCTTTGATTTGGGGGGACGCAAATGCCGGCAAACTGCTTGGCTTTCTTTTAATGTATGTCCCTGGAGCAGATGTTGTTGCGATACCTGCATTGTCCCTGTCCCATACAACTTGTCCGCGTAGCACCGTGTATCTTGGCCAGTTGGTGAAGGTCAAGCCTTCGAAAGGGGTGTAATCAATAGCATGGTGAAGCATCGAGTTGGTCAACTTGAAAGGCTCCATTTTGTTGGTTGGATACCAGATAGTGAAATCGGCATCGGCCCCAGGAGCTATCACTCCTTTCACGTTTTCCATGCCGTACAATTTAGCAGGGTTACTTGAGGTAATCTCCACAAACTTTTCCACGGTGATTCGACCACGCTCAACTCCCAAGGAGAACAGTAAAGGAATTCTGGTTTCTATTCCTGGTAGCCCGTTTGGAACATCTTTGAAGTGGCCTTTTCCGTTTGATAGTCCTTTTTTCTTTCCCTGCGGATGGTCGTACACCGATGGAGCATGATCGCTGGAAAATGTAGTCACAGTTCCATTATTGATGTACCGCCACACTTCCTGTAAATCCTGAGGACTTTCCCGCAAGGGTGGAGAACAGATAAACTTAGAGGCCTCAAAATCATCCTGTGCCTCCCCGAGAGACTCAGTCTCATCATGGTGGCAGAAACAGAAATGACCCTTAAGATTATCACTAGTAAGAAACAGGTACTGAGGACAGGTCTCTGCGTAGATTGGCACGTTGCGGGCCTGTGCTCTTTTGACGTGGTCCAAAGCGGCTGGAGCAGACATGTGAACTAGCAGAATGGCAGAATCAACCAGTCTTGCAATGGTGATTGCCCGGTACGTTGCCTCGTCTTCGGCCTCCTGTGGACGTGAAACCGCATGATAATAGGGATCCAGCCACTCTTTCTCCTCCAACTTCTCGATGATATAGTCTATAATGTCGGAGTTTTCCGCATGGACCATGGTAGTGACGCCCATGATCCGGTTTTTGGTTAGGAGACGGATAAGTTGTCCATCATCGACCCGCAGAGCGGGATAAGTCATATACACCTTGATGCTGGTGATTCCCTCTTGACTCAACAAGAGGGGCATCTCATGGTTGAGGAACAGATCTGTTGGTCTGGTGACTATCAGATGCATCGCGTAATCGCACCATGTGTGTCCCTCTGCCCTCTGCTGGTAACTCCGGACCGCCTGAGGAGCTCCTTCTCCCGATAGTGGCTGGACTGCAAATGAAATCACAGTGGTGGTCCCACCGGCAATGGCCGCCTTGGTGGCCGACTCAAAAGTGTCCCCGGCAACAGTTCCGTCTTGGTCGATGTGACAGTGTGAGTCGATTCCTCCTGGTGTGATGTAGGCTCCTTCAGCATCAATCATTTGGTTGCCAACCAGTGGCTCGGCTGATATGGAGGCAACAACTCCCTTCTTCACACCAATGTACACCGGAGGAGGAAGCACTCCCGATGCCGAAACTAAATATCCGTTGAAGACAACTAGGTCGAAAGTCATCGTTGACTGTTGCTGCAAAAAACACGCCACATCTGCAATACAGGAGGACTCGCAAGGGTCTATTTATTATCGACCGGCTCCCGACACAACTTTCATGTTGAGTCCAAGACCACTTGAACTTGCCCTACTGCCGCATTGGTGCTTTCCTAAAACGGTAGTCTTGCAGATTGGCGCCGCCACACGGGCAATATTATTTTTTCTCCAGCTTTAACAATAGCCCGAAGCGATAAGAAGTTTCCAAACAAGTTGTCCAATGCGGCATATAAGTTGCAACAAAATTTCTACAAGTTAGAACCTATGATATTAGAACGGTAAGCAATGACTACCATTGGAACCACGACAACCCCACCAGTTTTAAAACTATCTAACGGTATCGAAGTCAGACAGAACACCGACTTCTCAGTCGACGACTTCGATCACATCCCAGTGGTTGATATCTCTCGGATTTGGTCCAATAACATTGAGGATCGAAAAGAGCTCGCCAAAGAGCTAAGAGATGTTTGTTCCAAAGTGGGTTTTTTCTACGCCAAGAACCATGGTGTTCCTAAAGAAATAGCACAGGGTCCGTTCAGACAGGCCGAAAAATTCTTTTCTCTTCCAAAGGAAAAAAAAATGGAGGTGTACACAGGGCTTCTTCCAGAAAACCGCTTCCAAGGATACCATCCACTCGGTGAATACAACCTCAACGGTAGAAAATACAGCGACTTGTATGAAGCCTTTAATTTTGGATACGAATTGGAGCAGGATCCAGAAAAGCCCGCCAACGCTCCACCAAATTACGTCGATGTTAACATATGGCCTACCGACCCAGATCTTACAGATTTCAAAGAAGATCTGTTTGCTTACCACAAGTGTCTAATCACATTGGCTAGAAAGCTCATTGGTGTGCTCGCTCTTGCTTTAGACCTTCCAGAAGACTATTTTGCAGAAGCAGTCAAGTATCCTGCTGCCGGGATGAGAATCTTACATTATCCTCCTCAAACTGTACATGCCGACGAGCAGGTTGGTATTGGAGCTCATACCGACTTTGAATGCTTCACTCTTGTGAACCAAGATCAAGTTGGAGGTCTTGAGGTTCTAAATAAGAGTGGAAATTGGGTTAAAGCCCCATATATTCCTGACACTTTCGTTGTGAATATTGCCGATTGTTTAATGAGACTAACAAACGACACTTTTGTTTCTACTGTCCACAGAGTGGTCAACAACATTTCTGGAACGGACCGCTATTCATGTCCTTTTTTCTTTGGTGTTGACAAATCGTATGTTCTCAACCCGCTTCCAACTTGTGTGAGCAGCAGCAATCCTGCCAAATACCCCGTCACCACATGTGGCGAGTACCTTGCCTGGAGAGCTTCGCTTTCAAAACAAGCAAGAGTTGCTAAAAAGGCGGAATGAAAGTCTATATTCTTTTTACGTTACATATAAATAATAAGACTTGGTGCCTAATATTGTGGTATTCACAACGGAGCAGGAGGAATTACCTCCTTCTGACTAGAAATCAGACCATATTGATCAGGCCGGCGATGTCTAGAGAAGTCAAAAATTCTCTTTCTGGTTCCTTTACAGATATCCAAATCAATCTCTGCCCAGGTAAGCTCATCCTCCTTCGTTTTACTCTTGGCAATAATCTCACCGTAAGGGTTTACAATTGTAGAACCTCCAATCATATCCCATTTGCCATCGTCAAGGCCACAACGTGCAGTACAAATCGAAAATGCACAGTTTGCATAAGAATTGTATTGGACACAAATATCATTGTGGAAACAGGCCATTTCTTCGGATTTCGAATCCTCAACTTGAACACCATCGATTCCATTTGATGATTTTGAAGGAGTGTTGTATCCAATCAAAACAAGCTCTGCCCCTTGAAGACCAAGAATTCTCCAGGATTCTGCCCATCTGCGGTCATTACAAATCAACTGCCCCAGAATTGGCGCTTCATCAAACCCGGTTCCTGGCATTCTAAATGCTTTGAATCCGAGATCTCCTTCAATAAAATACCGTTTTTCCAAATGCTGAACAGGCATATTTTCCTGTGGCTCCTTGTCTCCAGGCAAGTGCATTTTCCGGTACTTGTTAATGGTTTTTCCATCTCCGGTAACAAAAATTGAGGTGTTGTAATGATTGCCTTCATCAGTTAGCTCGGCATAACCCACACAGACAGATATCCCATAATCTTTGGCCTTGTCAAAAAACGGCTTGTAGCTGGAGTCTTGAGTAATATCTCCTTTGACAAACCAACGATCTAGTTCTTCACCAAAAGGTATTAAATGACGAGCAAAAAATGTAGTAAAGCAGAGCTCTGGATAATTGACCAAAACACAACCAACATCGTTAGCCTCGTCTAGAAGCTTGATCATTCTCTGAATGACCTCCTCAATTGGAGTCTCAAGACCAATGGCGCCCAATTGAGCACTAGCAATTTTTATCAAACGAGTCATCTTTGTTGAAACTGTTAGAATGTTACTGATCTTGCACACTGCTTCGATCAGCATTATTTTGAAGACTTGCAAATCTGATTTTTTTCTTATCTACTTCTTATCGGCGGGCATCTCTTTTCGGGCAAATTTTTCTTGCCGCATCCTAATCTACATATTCTCACGTGTTAGTTTTGTTCTTTTGCCACCACCAATGTATACAACGAGTCAAGAATTCCAAGTGCCAGCTTAATATCGCCGAATTGTGAGACCCGGCTTCGGAAAAGCCAACGCAACCGGTCTATGCTGACTTTGAGAATCTCTCTTTCCTTGGGCTCCTTTGAAGTAGACATCAAGAGCAAAAAAAAGCTCGAAATGGTGGCAAATCCAAGTTTGGCCCACGAGTACCAGAATGATTCCAGATGTACTGGCCTGAGCTTTTCAATGTACTCTAACACTTCCTGTGCACAAATAATTGCCTTCACTCTAACCACCTTTTCCAATTCAACTTCTTCCTCTGTCAGCGACTCTTTGTAGCTAGAAAACTTTCTCCGAACTCCTCCTTGGCTTTCACCCGAACAGTCCTTATATCTGTGAAGAACAGTTCTCCATAGGATACAACGAGCTGTATGGAAAGCTAGGTGTAGGGACCCATTAGCACTGATTTGCCATGTTATTTCGTAGCTGTCAAGTTTCAAAAACTCCGGACAATTCTGATGGAGCATTTCAATCTTTTCAAGAAAAATCACTGCTTTGTTGTACACTTGAACAGGTGAGCCTTGAATTGATCTCAAGTGAAGAAGTTCATCCTGGATTGAATCAACAATCAGGGTCAACTCCACCAACGTGCAAAAGCTCCGAACACTATACAAATATGCATTTCTTCCCACAACTGGATCTGGATAGTGTATAAAGTCAGTGCTATTGATCATGGATACGTCCCAGTCCTTTTTATTGATATGACTGGCAGTTCCGAGAAGCAAACTAAACCATTTCTCTTGAACAAACAAAGTCCACCACAGTCGTCTACGAATCCGCTTCTCCCAAGAAGGAAGATTCCAATCTTGACAATCAACGTTGAGTCCTTTGGTTTGCGATAAGGAAACAGCAATGCTAAGAATTGACCAGATAAAAGAAGTATCTCCATCTGTAGGACTTTTTTGCGAAAGTAAGAGACATGCCTGTATAGTTCCATATCTGGGCCGTCGGAGTTCTTGTATCATGGAAGAACAGGTAAAATCAAGTAGAGGGTCGGATTCCGGCTTTTCTTGGGTACAAAGTTCAGGATCGAAAGTCCACCAATCAATGGCCACATTAAACATGGAAGAAAGAAGACTAATCTCAAATCTTGTGGTGTCTTGGTTAACTGAGTAGTAGAATCTTCCTCTAGAAAATACAGGAAAGAATGGGTTCACGTGTCGGAAGAAAAGCATCATAAGCTTTGGACCGTTTTTGCCGATAATGTTGTAGATTTCTTGATTTCTGTTGAAAAAAGAGAACGGATCAGCACTTTGCCATCTGACAATGGTCGGAGGGTGGCTGTGGCACATTTTGCGTGAGATGAGAGACCCGCAGCCAAAGTCACCTGAATCCTGAGGAGAATGCTCGGATAGAATGTACGAATCCAAATACGACGATTCAAACAGAAAGTCAAATATTCGATCCATTTTTGCATCAAGTGAAGACGCATCATGATCTTCTGGAGAGTTTATCTGTTGAGGACTGCGGTCTTCTAATGGCCTGCTGAGCAGTGTTTGATCAGTCATCGGTTCTGCAAAAACGCTACAGATGTGCTCCCATATGTTTTCGTTAAAAGGAAAGCCCTTTCCAGCATCCACTTTCGTGTTCGAACTTAATATTGATGATACCTGATCACGCTCGAGCAGCGGCTTATCTAGATCTATTTGCGGTTCCGATAACGTTGGTGTGATAGTGGATGAAAAAGACTCCATCCCTGTCTTCAAGCTGGTGGCATCTTCCGCTATGTCCACAGAATAGTAATCTTCGCAAAGTTTGGGGACTTCAGCTGGTGCGATTTCGTGCTCAACAAGCTCTTTCAGATGCTTTTTGTGACGATGTCTGTTGTATGACTTGGTCTTGAACTCGCATTCAATGTTTAGCTTCCGGCACAGTTTGCAAGGGAGACCGCCCACTATTTCACAACGACTTTTGCGTTTTCTGCATAGATCGCAAGGTCTGTGTTTTTTGGATTTGTAAGGCCGGCTTTCCATTGATTTGATTTACTAAAAGATCTGCTAACTTAAACAGGTTGTATTCTCTCCGGCTTATTTCTTATCTGAAAACCCCCACACCTCACACCACTATTGTCATTCGGTTCGAAAAAGAAAGGTCTCGAGATTTGTTCAAAAAATATAAAGCCGTACACAGTATATACTATTTCTCGTCCAAAGTCTCCTGGACGGCTGCAAATTCTGCTGGAACCACAACATCGTCTTCCTTAAAGTAGTTCGACTCGGTCACATAGTACTTAATCACAACAAGCTCTAGAATCATTCCAACCACGTAGACTGCCCACCAGCAGCACATAATGTTCAAATATGGCACTGAAGCCGCGTCAATTCCAAACCCAATGGTAACACCCAAGGCTTGGAACATAGGAATAATTCCTGCGTAGGGTGCTTGCTTTTTAGGATCGTTACTAAACGAACTCACAATCCAAATACGTATGTTCATGATCAGTGCGTAACTAACACCAGCCATGAAGTACCACACGAATAATCCTCCAAACCTCTTTTCGGTCCAATCGATGTACAGTGGAGTATCTCTATCAAACTTCTCAAGACCCCAAGTTCCCATCATTGCAGCAGCTCCAATAAATCCACTATTCACAAACAGGAAAGTGACTCCCAGTGTGATATAACCTCTGGTCTTCCTCTTGAATCCTTTCAGATCAGTTAAACGTCCAAACATATAAGCTCCCGGAATTTGGGCCAGCCAGAAAAACATATTGTTCAGTGTTCTTGCCCGGGTGGTAAATAAGTGAGAATTGAGAGACGAAAAGAATGGAAACAGAGTTTCCGCAACAAAGAAGGGAGTAATCATCAATATAATCCGCAGTTCTTTGAACGATCCGAGCATTCCTGTGATTGCCTCTTTTGCAGTTGGAGGTTTGAAAACAGCAATTCTGGAGCCATCGTTTCTTCTAACATCGTCTGGATCACTCAGGAAGTAAGCAAAGCCAACAGCAACAAGGTTGATGATGACAAAGACGAGATACAAATACCACACAACACCTCTGCTTCCCTCCTTGATATCCTTGTTTAGACAGACTGCAATCAAACAGCCAATCACACCTCCACAAACAAACACCATATGGTTGATTGCTGCAAACATCCCTTTCTCATTTTCCTTGGCGTAGCACGCAATCAGGAAGTTTTGGGTGGCCCAAAGAAACCCAGAAAGACACCCGGAAAGAGTTCCGGCAGTGATGGGAAACCATTTATGGCCCGTGACGTCAAAATACCAGTAACCGGCAACATACAAAGGAAAGCCAGCAGCACCCATCATCAGGGTATATCTTGGGCGGATCTTGTTGATCAGAACACCTGCGGCAAAGGACGAAAAAATCCAGGTGGCATCACCGAGAGAAACTCCAATCGACGAGACGGCTTGTGACTCCGATTTTCCACCTCCAGCGCCAATTCCAGTCAGGGCAACATACAGCCCGGCAGTCATTCCAGTCACCACGGCACCCCAAGCTGTCTGGACAACTGGGTTATTCCATCTGTAAGGACTCAACTGCTGGCCTCCAGGGGCCACCATGTCCGACAGGTTACTCTCATACTCAACAGTTGCGTTTACTTTCTGATCGGCCTCGGTCATTTTCGGGGTAAACGAATGTCAACAGATATTCCATACAACGCGGGCTCTGTCAGAGAATTGCAGGTCTTAATATATCGTTTTGGAAAATCCTAAGATTTTCTTTTGGCGCAACAGATGCGGGATTCTTTATTTGGTGCTCGGTGATAGTGTCACTATAATTTTGCACTCTTATCAGTCGAGTTTCGGGCATCTATTTTATCAAAACAAAAAAAAAAAAAATCGCCCGAATTTACACACTCAAATGGTCTTGTCCTAATAATCCGGCTCCTACTGAATTGCCCGGTATATGATAACATGTTATAAAGTACCTACACTGACCACTATAAGTACCACTTCAAAAAACTTTGCTGCTCGCTCTGAAGCAGTGAAAAAAACAGTCTAATTTTAAAGAGATCAGCTAACGCTTTTTACATTTGGTGCAGGAGGAGAACAAGAACTGTCAAATTCGTATTTGCTTGGCATTACAAGGAAAATACCTCTTTCCGGTTTTGCATCTTGTTTTGTTGACCGTGGCAAATTTCTATTTAAAATTTTCTAATAGAGCTGTCCATAGGTCTTTGCTTATCTATTAATTTTCTCCTTTAGGATCCGACGATATTCCTATTGTGATATAAGGCAAAAATTGCAAAAATGCAAAAATATACGCCGGCTTCTGCTTTGGGATTGATTAAATCCGACTAGTCGATTTCAATCAGGCTCTCTTGTTATCTTACTTCTTATCACAAAATGTGATGAAGTCTTATAGAAGGATCTTGTTATCCGGAAAAAAGTCTTCACCTTACCGAGAACTATCTAATATTGTGCGCCCGGTTTCCCTCATCAATTTCCCCGAGCTTGTTACGACAAAATATCTTATCGAAGCCGACAATCTGTACTCGCACGACCAGGGTCCGCAGTAAGAACAATAACCCAAAGATTCGGACGAGTTGACAAATTTACATTTAAACCTCTCTATAATCTATCAGTAATCAAATTAGGACGAACAAAAACTAAGAATTTGTCCAAAATCGAGTGTTTCGTTGAAAATAAATTCAAACGACAAACACATAATGGTCAGTTTCCATTCCATCATCAAATTTCTAGAGGTTGCTGAGGACAAGAGACATGTCAAAGTCACATCGCTCCAAAATCCAGATCTGATTCCTCTTCCTCCTGACAGAAGAACCTGGGAATGGTGGTCTTTCACAGCCTATTGGCTTATTCACCACTTGGCGTTGTCATCCTTTACCAGTGCTTCTTCATTACTTAACTATGGACTGAATGTCCCTTACACCATGGCAGCCGTCATTATTGGAAACGTTATCAGCTTGCTGCACACCGTGTTTAATGGACAACCCGGCAGTGACCATCATATCGGCTACACCATGTACTCGAAAGCCATATTTGGCTCTTATGGTTTTGTGCTTTCCGCAGCTATCAGAGCCATCGTTGCCTGTGTGTGGTATGCATCGCAGGGTTGGCTGGGTGGTTTGATGGTCAACACCTTGTTGGGCAGCTGGAGCTACAGTTATTTGACTTGGGAAGACACTCTTCCAGACAGTGTCCCATTTACCAGCAAGGAAATTTGCGGTTTCATTATTTTCCAGCTATTGGTTATTCCCTACATTATTTACAAACCAACAGATGTTAGAATTTCAATGGGAGTGACCTCAATTGCCTCCGTGCTGGCCATGGTTGGTATTTGTGCGTATGCAGTGTCTGATAATGGAGGATCGAGCGGGTCAATGATGACAAGCAAAACCACTCTTTCCGGTGCAGCATTTTCGTGGGCCTTTTTAAGAGCTATTTCCCAATGGTACGGTTCAAGTTGTTCTGGAATTATCAACAAGCCTGATTACACGAGATTCTCAAAAGGCATGTATTCGCCAATTCCAGGAGCTATTTTCTCGTTTTTGGTTATTGGTACCATCATTCCTCTTCTTGGAGTGATTACTGCATCTGCAACCAAATCCAAATGGGGTGATGCCATTTGGAAACCATCCGAAGTCATGGACACATGGCTTACTAATTACTATACTCCGGGATGCCGAGCTGGATGCTTTTTTGCTTCTCTCTCGCTTGTGGCCTCGCAGCTGGTTTTCAATTCGATTTGTAACTGCTGGTGCTTTGGAATGGATACAGCAGGATTAGCTCCAAGATGGATTAACATGAGACGAGGCTCTATTTTGTGCTGTCTGCTCACATGGGTCATTCAACCATGGACTATGTACAATACCTCAACCAACTTTGGTACAGTGATGACTGCATTCTCGGTGTTTTTTTCTCCACTGATTGCAATTGTCATTTGCGACTACTGGGTTGTTAGGAGAAGAAAATTGAAGCTGACTGACTTTTACACAAGTGACGCAAAAGGTGTTTATTACGCCACCAAAGGATTCAATATCCCTGGTATTGTTTCGTTTGTTGTGGGAATGGCCCCAGCTTTACCGGGTTTGATACATGCTGCTACTCCAACTATCCCCTTGAGCACTCCTATGGTGCACTACTATTATGGTAATGTGATTTTTGGTTGGTTTGTTTCCTTTTTCCTTTACTGGGCATTATGTCTAGTTATAAAACCCAAAGGCCTTGGGGAGATGGATGATGCAGACTACTATGGGACCTACTCAGAAAAAGAGGCATCATATTGGGGAGTTGTTCCGTTTTCTCAATTAAAGAAAGAGGATTTGGTTGATATTGTTGACTTTGATCAAATGGACGGTGCAAAAGCAGGTCTAGAGACAGAGACGCAAGCTTCAAGCAATGAAAACCTTGCAGATCAGAAAGAATCATCCCAAATTCAAGTAGTGGAAATTTGATGGTATGATAAACTATTTTCAAGCTACAATTATTTAGCACAACAAGTACACTTCTATTCTGAAATTTAAGAAAACGCTAATTCACTTTAATTTACTGAATTGATTTAAGCAGTAGCAGTAGAAGCACAGCTGGTACCAGTTGGAGTAGTAGCCAATGAACAATCAGCTAAGGCCGAAGTCAGGTACTCACTGTAATAATCCCATAGACACCATCCACAGTCTAGACACTCAGGGACGTAAGACAAGAAGTCACCATCGCTATCGCACAAACAGGTGTCATCATAGTTCTCATCGTCACTAGTTGAAGAGCAATTCCGAGCGGAATAAATTGCATAGCCACACGCGTAATGGCATTCGTAGCTTGCGTCGTCAGCTTCAGCAAGCGAAACTCCGGCTGCCTTAGCAAAGGAAAGCGGGTCAGCATAGGCATGGGCAAGAGTAGCACCCAAGAGAGCAGAAGATGTGATCACAGATCTGAAAGAAACCATTTTCTAAAGTTTTAGTTGGTTTCCAGTAAATTTAAAATCACAAACTACTTTCAAGTCACTTTATATACTTCTTGGATTCGGCAAAAAGCATTTTAAACCACCAAATCAGAGATCATGAAGTCTGGAAAATATCGCTTCTACAATTCAGACAATGGTGTTTGCAAAGAGAAGGCTTTTCTGCCGAGGATCTTTATCTGCCTTGACTAAAATCTGCCGTGGTGTGTTTGATCACGGCTGTAATCGGAGGCACCTAAGAAAAAAAACTGTTTCTCGATGCACCTCGACAAACAGATCACGGCACTTTTCGGGGTTTAAGCTTCAGATGAGGAGAGAAGGTTGACAAAGAGTTGTAATTAGGATTCCCTAGAAAAGAGTCACGCGCAACTTGTACTGATCTGTCTTATTGTTGAAAAGTTATTGAACAGTTGTTGAACAGTTAAAAAAAATTGAGATATAGACTTTGCTACCAATTGTAATACAATAGCGCTGCAGGAGACAGGAACTAGGAACTGATGGGTGCGTTACAAGCCACCCAAGTTTCTTGGTGATAAAAAATTTTATATGGGCACCTTCAATGAATAAGCTTTTCTAAGTATTAGTATGCTTTCTCAAAAGCCTTTGAACTAAAGGATATGATGATGTGCAATATAATAGAAAACGTTTACGAGATGAAAATTACAATTAAGCTTTTTTCGAGCTTGAAATTTGATGGATTTTTGATTTCTAGTGTTGGAAGAGAGAAATCCGCTAAAATAGCATTTTAAATGGACAATACATTTAGGAACTAAGAGGCAGAGTTCTGTATTGAGCAAAATCTTAGAATTGATCCTTTTAGTTATCCCATTTGATACATAAATTCTCAGGAAATTTTATTTCCGTTATATTCCTGCATTAAGTATTCCTTGGCAGTTTCCTTCTTCCGATACAGCCTGGATATTTGAAAACGCGAAGAGCACAGAGAATATTACATGGACCCACTGCTGAAATGAAAAAAGCACTTGATCAAAGGACGATTCCTGTTCCAGCAATGCTCAAAACCTTTTTTGAAAGTTTCTTGACAGCACAATCAGTATGGCCTTCCAGAGATGACATCTTTGAAATTACCACGGAGAATATTTGCAATATCATTTTTAAAGGCTTTTAGATTCATTTTAGCCATAGTAATAGATGGCTTGGAAAACAAATCGTCAATTTCCTCCAAAGATCTGCCCTTGGTCTCGACAACAAACAATATTTGATAAATATAGCCAAGAACACCAATACCTCCGTAGAATCCCAAAGTCAAACCAGTGCTAGTAAACGACTCCCACATTGAACTAAAGTTGTAAGTAATGGTAAAAGTCCAAAGAAACAGCAAAGCTGAGGAAACTGTCATTCCATACGATCTCAGATACGTAGGAAACACTTCTGCCGGAATAACCCACGTCAGAGTAGCATACGATCCATAGAATCCCATGTACAGAATGACACCAGTAAGGTACAATCCAAGAGAAGCAGCACTATTTTGTGGCATTTGATAAGAAATACCCAAGAAAACCAAGCCGAGGAAAAAACCTGGTAAGGTCATGTTAGCCCAGAAACGACGGCCACACGAATCCATGTATAAAATAGCTGGAATACTCCCCAAGAACAAAGCACCGCCACCAACAAGAGACATGAAAACCGCATTTTTGGTACTGAAACCAATGTTTTTCATTAGTGTTGACATGTAGTACATGACAGCATTAATACCAGTAAACTGACCTATAAACAGCATCAAGTTTGCGTAGACCAGAGATCTTCTTGCACGTGGAACAGTAAAGAAATCAACCCACTTATGTTTGTTGAACGCATGAGCTTCTTCCAACTTCTCTTCTTCCAGTGACTGTAGCATGTCAAGGAATTCAATCTTATTCTGCATGTCGTTCATGTCTCTCAATCGTTTCCAAACGCTGTAGGCACTTCCAACTTTGTTTTTATGAACCAGATATCTTGGTGATTCTGGCAGGAAGATCATACCCGTAAACAAAATAGTAGAGAAAAACAACGATGATCCAAGAATGTATCTCCATGCTCCATCCAAACTATAGAATATGGCAGCGATTGCAAATCCGAACACCTCACCAAGTGCAATGTTAAATTGGTACATGGCCACCAAATTACCTCTAATATGAGTAGGAGAACACTCTGAGACATAAGCAGGAATACTTGATTCTAAACCAATTCCAAATCCAATAAAAAAACGACCTGCATAAAGGCCTTGAACGTTTGGTGTTGCAGCACAGAGAATACCACCGAGAGTGTATGCAAGACAGGCAATCATAATTGACAATCTTCTCCCTATAAACTCATTTAATGGTGATAAAGCCAGGCATCCAGCAACAGCACCAATGGGCATCAAGCCACTAACAAGTGAGTGCTGTCTGGTGGTGAGTCCAAGATCCGGATCCATTGAAACTGTGGCCCCTGAAATGACTGACTGATCCACACCTAACAAACAACCTCCAACAGATGCAAGCGCAGCCAAAACATAAACCATATGTTGTTGGGTTTTGAAGTTTGGGGTATATCCAGATTTAAGAACCACCTTGTCCCATGTACTCATATTGGTATTTGCTTCCTCTGAAAGCCGTTCAAACTCTTCGAATTTTGTGTCAACATCCACGCCCTGGTATTTTTCCAAGGTGTCTAGCTTTTCATCTTCCTCATAAACATCTTCAATACTCTCTTGAACGTGTAAATCTGTGACATCAACAGTAGCAACACTCATGGTGGGCCGGTTTTCGTTAAAGAGATTCACTTCAACAACCCCCAAAACACGTTCATAGCGCCCTTTATATACCCCGGATGGGGGCAACTGCTACCCAAACGGCTGGAAACATTTTTACGATCTGCAACCACCTGCTTTCGTCAGGGGGCCAAAAAAGCAAATCTAAAAAAGGCAATATCCCCACAGTCAGACAATAACGCCGCCCCACATTGAGAAACAATGTTACCCCACACCAAAAAATATTTCAATGTGCTATAGTTGCCATGACTCCAGACAGAAGCTTAAAACATATACTTTCTGGAAAAGCTCAATGACCAGCCGTGTATCAGTTGTATCAAACCCTGGTTATGTTTCAATCTTCCTAGCAAATGGATCAAAATAGCACAAATTGCAGCTCGAACATGAAAGCTAGTCCCAACTCACAATCGATCAAATTTAAACCCAAGCCGAAACAATAGCAATTGGATCTTACTGGTTTATTTATTTAAGCAGAGATGCAGAAAAAGCGGAAATGCGGGCACAGCGGTGTACTTGGTGAACTAGGAGTCACAATTATTGGATTGGCAAGCACGAGCAAATCCTGGGAGACCGCGTCTGTATTACCCTAAACGATAGATGATGCCAGGTTTAACAATCATTGGTGGATTTCATTTAATTTTTAGTTTGGGATCTTGGCAAGGTGCATCTTTCAGGAACCTTTTTTCTCGTTTACTTTGGAATCTCTAAAAAGAAATATTGGCTGGGTTTGCAATCATTGCTCAATATGCAATCCAGTTACTTGAAGTTCTAGTTTGACCCCGTGCATGTTCATGCAAGGTGCTGACTCAAGATATATTATTTGTGTCTTAAAGCGGAGACCATTCTCTTTGATGGATAGATTTTTCGTGAGCCAATTTTTAGATGAGTATTTCAAGTTCATTCCATAGTTTATACCAGAGATTGGTGTTGGCGACAAACAAAAATATGGTTTTCAAATTCCCTGCCCCGATAATAATCAACACCTACAAGACCATCCTACAAAAGAAACATTTCACAAACCTGATTCTGCCAGTTCTGACACTTTCGTCACATAAATAGTTCTGTAGTTGTCTTGAATTTATAGTATATATTTTTAGTGCACGCGAGAAATGTTAGCTTATCGATTTTCGTCTTTTTCTCTAAAAGGAAGGTCTTAGTCATCATAAATTATTATTTTTCAGGGATGACAAAACTTCAACTTCTGATACGCTGGAGATTCGCCTCATTAGACGTTTCTCTTCTCTTCTTTAAACGTCCTGATCACAATGTATATTCCACCGCAATACGAAGTCAAAGACCAGGAAAATTTGATCGCGCTCATTGAAAAGTTTCCTTTGGGAGTGCTCGTTACCACATCAAGCAGCGGAGATATAGTTGCAAATCACATACCATTTCTCTTCAAACCAGGAGCAGATACAACTTCAAGGGGCTCTTTGATTGCTCATATGGCAATCAGAAATGAGCAAGTCTCTGCATTGGAACAAACCGATAGATGTTTGGTCGTGTTTCAAAGTGAGAACTCGTATATAAGCCCTTCCTGGTATCCGAGTAAAAAAGAGACCGAGAAGTTTGTTCCAACTTGGGATTTTGCTAGTGTGCATGTTTATGGTAAACCCACCATTTTTAAAACAGAAGAATTCAAAGAAGACCAGTTGAATGGGTTGACTAATCAAGAAGAAGAGAAACTCTATGAGGCAGGCCACAACAAGTGGAAACTTTCGGACGCAGTGGAATCCTACGTGAAGCTTAAAATGAAAGCTATTGTCGGATTGAAAATTGAAATTTCTTCAATGGACGGCAAATGGAAGTTTGAACAGCAGACTAAACCAGTGGATATCCAAGGAACTATCAAAGGCTTGACGGTCGAGGGGGGTTCCAACGGAGAGAAGGTGGCAGCGATGGTTCGCGAATCGAATCCCGGTCTTACTTACTAGACTGCTCAAATGCAAACAGAGGTCAACCCATATACACTAAGCACGCACGTTTGTTGCGCAATAAAGATTTCTAAGATTTTGGAAGACTTTATATAAGTATTTTCATAAGTCTTTTCATAAGTGTTCAGGTGCTAATGACCGCTCTTAAATTATTCTTATTAAATCCCCTGAAAATTAAAGTTCTCACATTCTTAATTTTTTTTCGGAAACTATAAACTACTATGGTAGCAAACTCCTCAAATCTACAAAGTATTCGAATTTGATTGAGCTATTCATTTGAATTTTTAACGTTGCCAGTTTTGAACCCTAGTATAAACATCTTTTTATAGTGCGATATGCCGGCGATACAACTCCCTATTTGCGATGTCTGCATCTCCGCGAAAGTCAATTTTTGAACCCCGATCGATATGCGCGTTCCCTATCTACAATATCTCTTCTCATAATTACTGGAAACTTGGTCTCCTTCACCTTTGGCAAATTGTTTGTCCAATTTTATTAAGATGGATAAAAATGCTAGTATTCTTATCATTGGTGCCGGGACATTTGGGCTCTCTTCTGCTCTGGAATTAGCCAGACTTGGGTTCCAAAACATCAATTGCTTTGATAAGTATCCGGTTCCGTCACCGATCGCAGCTGGGAATGATAGCAATAAAATTTTCAATTATCCTCCTTTTAAGACAGCAAAAAGTTTGACACCTGCGGATCGCATCCGCATCGAGGCCAGAGACTTGTGGGCAACCGATCCTGTCTACAAACCTCACTATCATCCAGTTGGACTTATTTACGCAGCTTGCTCTGATGAGGCATTGGATGGGAAAAAGACTGCCCTGAAAACCAAGGGAATAACCAATATCAATTATCTAGATTCGCCGGAGATGTTTGCAAGAACCATACCAGTTTTAACAGGCAAACTTCCTGCTTGGCGTGGTTTCAAACTTAATGACGATGATGGGTGGCTGCATGCAAGAAATTCGTTGAAATCAGCCTACGCCGAGTGCGTCCGACTTGGCGTTCAGTTTACATTTGGAGAAAATGGAGACATCAAGTCACTGGATGTCACTAATGGAAAGCTTACAGGAATATTGACGAAGTCAGGTAAGAGGTTTAAAGGAGACAAAATTATCATGGCGGCAGGACCAAATGCCACTACTATTATGGATTTCAAGTTTCAATTACAAGCTAAAGGGTTTACTTTGGTTCATATCAAGGTCACGAACGAAGAAGCGTCTCGCTTTAAAGATTTACCAGTCGTGTTTAATGTAGAACGAGGATTCTTTTTTGAGCCAGATGAAAACAATGAAATAAAAATTTGCAATGAGTTTCCTGGTTACACCCACCTTAATGATAAAGGCGACTCTATTCCGCTATTTTTGGATGCAATTCCCGTGGAAGCTGAGAAAGGAGTTAGGAAATATTTAGAAGAGACAATGCCTGAGCTTGCCAGCAGACCGTTTGTCAAAACTCGCACTTGCTGGTGTACAGACTCTCCAGATCGGCATTTGATTCTTGACACACATCCAGAATATAAGAATTTAATCCTTGCTTCGGGAGATTCTGGAATGTCATTTATGTTGATGCCTGCAATAGGAAAGTATGTTGCCAAACTCACTACCGGAAAGATGTTGACAAATGAGGAAGCAATAATGTGGAGATGGAGGCCAGAAACCTCCACTTTAAGGGATGATAAACAAAATAGATACGGAGGAGACGGTGTTGTAAAAGATTTAAAAGACATCAAAGGTTGGGTATCCGCCACCAACTCCACCCCTCATGGTTTGAATTTGGAGCATTCCTACTAATAGTTCAAATTTTTGAGCTGATCAGCACATGTGTTGTCACTAATTCTCCTCAAAACTACGGTAAATTCAAAGCCGAGTTTTGCTGCCGCTTTTGACCCAATTACAGAACATATACCGTCATCCGTAAATTAAAATTCCCGACTAGCTCAAAAAACAACTGCAAATATTTTGCGGAAGATAGTGAACTTTTTGAATTATCTTTTGCAACCTCCAAAAACAATCATCGCCAATTTCCCTTCTTTCATCTCGGCTTCTCTTATCAGTTCCGGGAAATAAAATAAAAGAAAATAAAATAAAATAAATTGGCTGCAGCCGCACATAAGCTCCTTATCGTGCTCATCATGCTGCTCTTAGGTATGTATCATAAGTCAAATATCAGAATTCTAAATATTTATCTTGATCACCTAACTGAACAATAGTACCACACGTATTGTTTTTGCAATGACAGGTAAGGCACAATTTGACAATATCACGGAGGCAATAGAAGTGAGAGACGAAGTCTCGGAAGCTTCAAAGTATTCTCATTATGAAGGTGGAGTCATTGGTGAAATTGAAGGTAAAGGTAAGCTACGTAGGTCCTTCAAAACAAGACATATCCAAGTTGTTACGTTAGGTTCTAATATTGGGTCTGGAATTTTTATTTCCACCGGTAAAGCACTCCGGTATGCGGGCCCTGGGAATATGATTGTTGGTTACACCATTGTTTGTACCATGGTTGTCTGTGTGCTTGAATTGATTACTGAAATCTCAATTGTGTATCCATCGAGTGGTAACTTTATGGACTTCACTGAACGATTTCTTGATCCTGCAGCAGCATTTGCTGTTGGAATTGGTGAGTGGCTAGCTTGGACCACAGTGATGGCTTCAGAAGGATCCGCAACAACAACATTGATTAGTTATTGGACCGATGCGGTTCCTGTTGCGGCCTGGATGTCTATCATTGTAGCGGTAACTTTTGCTATCCATGCTTTACCTAACATCGTGTTTGCAGAGTTTCAATATTTCACAGCAATACTCAAGGTGATAATGTTGCTAATTATCACTGTGACATGTATTGTGATGTGTGCTGGGGGTGGCTCCACAGGTTCGGTTCACAATGGTCAATATTGGAACAGCAGTAGCTATGATATTTTTAAGAACGGTGTACGGGGAGTTTCATATTGCTGTTTATACTGTCTTTGGGGTGTGGGTGACCAAGTTTTTGTGGGAATGTTGGCAGGTGAAGCCAAAAGTCCACGATTTAGTATGCCAAGAACAGTCAAAAGTGCAGGATTGCGTATTTTTGGATTTTTCATGATTTTGGTCTTGTTTATTACTTTACTTGTTCCTGAGACTGACGAGAGATTGTATGGCACCGCAGGTTCTATTGCCAGCTCTCCTTTTATTATTGCAATCAATGATGCAGGAATTAAGGTTCTTCCAGACTTGGTTAACGCACTGATGGCTATTTGTCTTATTCTTGGTGGTTTGGAACCGGTTTATATTGCTGCCAGATGCCTGAGGCATCTAGCTATTAGAGGAATGCTTCCAAAATTCTTAGCCAATGTTGATAAAAAGGGCCGGCCCCTATGGTCTCTAGCTGTCACATTTGTGTTTACGGTTGCTTTCACTTATATGAACTGTGCAAGTACTGGAGCTACAGTTTTTACTTGGTTTTCTTCCATTACAACTACAATCTTTATGGTTGTGTGGGTCGTACTTGGAATTGTTTCAATTAGATTTCGGATGGCTATCCGGAAGCAAAAATCAACAATGCTGGACATTCCATTTGCTTACAAGTCAAAACTATATCCATGGGGCCCAATATTTGTCTCTTTAGGATCCCTCCTAATATTAGTTGGTCTTTTCTATGCATCACTTTATCCGGTCGGTGGAAGTCCAAACGCTTATGATTTTTTCGAAACCTATCTTGGAGTTCCCCTTATTCTGACAGCATTCTTGGCCTACAAAATTATTTTCAGGACTAAGTTTGCACGGTCAGCTAACGTCGACCTTTTGGAAGGCTACAGACCTCTCACCGATGAAGAGATTACGATTATGGAAAATTATTGTGCAATGCCGCGATACAGGAGGTTATGGACTTACATCAACGTTGTAGATGATAAGCAGCTGACTTGAAGTTAAAATTATGAATTGCTCTCTCGGGGTATATATATAGTAATATATTATTTCTGGTAGCGAAGACTCATATCTGAGTTGTGAAAAAAATCAGCTTTTACATATAAATTTTGATGAGATACGAATCGGGAGGACATTTTGGGACTAATCTATCTTGTACTTTTTTTCGCTGCCCCTTGTTGCGGAAAAAGGTTAGCCATTTTCCGCAGTGAGATCTGCATACTATAAATATAGTCAAGCTGGAGATCACTAATCAATGAAACTTAGCATCAAAGCAAGCTATCAGATTTGCCTCAATTGCCGCTGGAGGATTAATCTCTTATTGTCTTCTTAGTAAAAGTGTTTCCATCCATTCGGAAACAATCCAGCAACCAAACTTCATATCAAAATGGCAAAAATTCGTACGGATTAAAGACCAATCACATTAACATTCTACTGGTAGCAACCTGTGTAAATTCTGCGATCAAAGTCGGTGAGTTGCTGGCAGCGGCAGATGAAGTAATACTATTCAATCCCTTTTGGAGCCCGCATGTGCACTATGCATTTTTATCTACTTTGTGTCTATCCAGAGTTTTTGTGTGGATGAGAACATCCTGCTCAGATACACTAACTGACAAAAGAGGAACAGTCATTCAAATTGAGAAAATGCAAAAATGGCACTTTTCAGGAGACTTTGGGCACAAAAAAAAAACACCCGGTATTCCTGTTACCAACTGGCCATTATCGACTACTATATGAGTTGCTACAAATAATTCCTGAAAATCAGTTGGAACCATCTTATATGACATCTTTTCTTCCACAACTAGTAGACAATAATATGCTAACAGCAAATGATATCATGAGCCTATGAGTCTGTTCAATGTCTCTTTTCTTCCTCGGCTGTGTCTGTTTCTTTATTTAGTTTATAGTCATTGATGGCAAAAGAAAAAATAAGACAAATGCCAATCAAAGGAATCCACAGTATAAATACGTTTCTGAGAGATTTCATGAGTAATTCCCTAATGATATTTTTTTCTTTTTCAGAATAGGATGATAAATCAAGTTTTGAGTACGCATTGTTGACGACTTGTAATTTTGTTGAATGTGACAAATTTGAATTTGAGTTCACCCCAGCAATCAATGTATTGGTATAAATGAGAGAGCTAATAGCAACACCCACAGAATTACCCAAAGCACGTAAAACATTCCTCATTCCTAATGATAATGCCCTATCTCTCTTGGGGGAGTTTGCTTGAATTGCCAGTATTGTTGGCTGAAAAGTGCATCCAATTGCAGCACCTAATATAACCATGTACACACTGTAGATAGTCATGGTTGAGGTTGTTGTTAGGGTAAACATCAAGCCATTAACTAAGGTCCACAGAGCAAATCCAGTCCAAATAACGTAGTTATACCCATTAAGAAACTGTATCATTCGAGCACTAATAGGAGAGAAAAATGTTGTCGAAAACTGCACGATGGACAAATAGCTGCAACTAATAAGCACTGATTTGTTTCTAACAACCTCAAGATAGTATGGCATATAATAGAGCAGGGAGCTCCAAACAATCCCGTAAAAAAAAGATTGAAGAAATAGGTTGGAAAGTGTTAAACTGGAAAATAGTCTCAGGGGAACAACAGGGAGATTTGAAAATTTCCATTCAACAAGCAAAAAGCACAAAAGTAAGCTACCACCTACCACAAAGGTTGAAATAACCACCGTACTATTCCATGCATATAAATTTCCTCCTCCATTCACGGCAACCAGAATACAACTAAAAGATCCTGCAATCAGGAAAGATCCCAGATAATCAAAAGACTTTAAGATTCTGTAAACTGGCCCAGTGGAAGGGGAAGATGGGAGAACAATACAATTCAAACCACAGACCATCAAAATTGCTGGACACATAAAAAAATAAAACGATCTCCATGATTTTTCTGTGTGCTCAATGAATGCACTCATAATAAAAGGTCCAATTGCTAAACCAAAACTGATCGAAGAGCCTATTATACCTTGTGCAATTCCACGCTTTTGCAATGCAACAACATCGCTTATAGTTATGATAGGAATTGAATTAAGCGCACCATTTCCCACCCCAGCGATACCCCGTAAAATAAAAAATTGGTAGTCTTTCGTAACAAATCCAGCGCCCAAGTCACTGAAAGCTAGTATTATTCCGCTGACAACTAAGACAGCTTTCCTACCAAACATATCACATAATCGTCCGGTCCAGGTTGTGAATATGGCATTTGATAAAAGAATTGCTGTACCAGCCCATTGGATGGTTCTTTCTGCATTCAAATCGGCTGATATATATGGGGCGGCTATAGTGACTGAAATTGTATCGGCCATGTTTAAAAAACAACATATTGCCAATGACACTATTACAGGAATCAGTTTTTCCTTGGGCAGAATATTTTCATGTTTATCCAGTTCCCTTTCAGTAATTCTATTCTCTGCCATAGATATAAAGCTAGGTCAAAAGCTTTTGGTGACTTCAATCCAAAAGCACCAACTTTTTAGGAGCTTTGAAAAATGTTTTTTGTCTTTGAAAGAATTCCGTTCGGATTAGAAGTGCGTGCCTTGTTTCCGCAGATCCTTGTCGCAAATTCAATGCTGCTTGCCACCCGTCGCGAAAGCGATAAGATCCACATTTTTCCTAAAAAAGGTTATCTTATCGCGGAGACTCTATCCATAATATATAAAAATTTAAGGATACTCAAATGGGAACTATGCATAAAATTTGCTATCTAAAGGTCTTTCAGTGGGAACATTTTTTGAACCCTTGGCTTTGTTTATAGTTTTCTGCTTGACTTTCAGAAGGGAGTATAGTACTTTTAAAACAGGTGCTTCAACATCTAGTTCATAAGCGACTTTCAAGACATTACCCAATATTATCTCCAACTCAATTGGATTTTCTATCCTAACATCATAAACTGACATTTCGTGTCCATCGGCTTTTGCAATCGCAACAATTTCCCTCATTGCATGAATAGAGACCTCCTCTAAACCGCCCCACAATTGTAAACGGCCTGTATCAACATCAGTAAGTGTACACATTGTGTTCCGTGAAGCATTGTAAAGCAGTTTCCTATACCTGTACTATCTTTCGTCTGGAAAATACTCAGGCTCGTTTAGCTCATTTTTCTAGATCGAAATAAATTCCATGGTCTTCTGCTCCTCTTGTAGCTCTTGATCCAAATTCGAATTCTTAAAAGAAACTTATTTTTGCTTCATCATGCTGAATCTGTCCAATGAGACCATTTTTGCTATGAGATCCACAATGAGAGACCCCAGAAATGATCACATTCATTGGGTATTTCTCGTAGATTGGCTTACCAATATCAAATCCATTTTCAACCAGAACAATAGCGGTTTTTGAAGGCACCACTACTGGTTTAATTAGACTTTCAACCTTGACATTATCTGGGATATTTTTTGTAGCAACAACGGCAAGATCATACTCAATCCCACTTTTACCAGCTTCTTCAACAGTAGCAAAAATGTGGTTGGCCTTCCAACTATTTATCTTACCGTGATCAACAGAATCAATCATGTAACCATCATTTTTAACATTTTTATAATCGCTTCTGACGACGACACCATTATCTGATTTTCCAGTGTGATAGATGCCATAGGCAACCACTAACTCAATCCCACGAGGTCCAATATGAAAAGCTTGTGGTCTTGATATCATTTTGAGCTGGATGTAAAGAGTATCATTTAAATAAGTCCCTATATTAAAGCACTGCGGAAACAATACAGAAACAAACTGGTACAAGTGCCACGTGTAAGGATGTGCAAACAAAAACATAAAGCAATGTTGTCGGTGGCAGGGTGGCAGGGTGGCAGGGTGGCAGGGTGGCAGGGTGGCAGGGTGGCAGGGTGGCAGGGTGGCAGGGTGG